>MU551576.1:24424-35423 GCA_024362625.1 Silurus asotus | reverse complement strand
CATAAGAATCTCCAATACCTGCGAGAGGCTCTGAGATTAAACCCCAGGCAGGCTCGGTGGAAGGAAGGCTGATGCTTTCTCCCGCATGTTTGGGCCGGAGGAACCCTGCGATCCAGATCCCATCCTTCCACCCTCGCTCATCGTAGGGCCCATCGTGTGGGAGATCGACGAGGAGATCCGCACGGCCTCGAGCCAGGAGCCTGCCCCTGAGGGCTGTCCGGAGGGACGGGTATTCGTCCCCACCACCTGTCGCCGGGGTCTCATCCAGTCCGTCCACGAATGGGTTGGGTACAGGCCACCCAGGCGAGAAACGCACGGTCCAGCTCGTCCAAGCACGGTACTGGTGGCCTGGCATGACCAGGGACATCAACCGCTTTGTCCAGAAATGTGCCTCCTGTGCCATGGCCAAGGTCCCACGTCACCTGCCCTTGGGTAAGCTCGTGCCGCTCCCGATCCCTCAGCGTCCCTGGTCCCACTTGGGCATCGACTTTGTGACCGACCTCCCTCGGTCCGAGGGCAACACATGCATCCTAGTGGTGGTGGATCGCTTCTCCAAGGGCTGCCGCTTCATCCCCCTGAAGGGCCTTCCCACTGCCCTTGAAACAGCCGAGGCCTTGTTCCACCAGGTCTTCCGCACCTTCGGCTTTCCGGAGGAGATCGTCTCGGACAGGGGACCTCAATTCACTTCCCGGGTCTGGAAGGCTTTCTTTCGGCTCCTAGGGGTTTCGGTTAACCTCTCCTCAGGTTACCATCCCCAGTCCAACGGCCAAGCGGAGCGGAAGATCCAGGAGCTGAGCCAGTATCTCTGGATCTACTGCAGCCAGGACCAGGGAAATTGGTGCTGTTTCCTACCCTGGGCGGAATACGCACAAAACTCACTCCGTCAAGACACCACGGGCCTCACCCCCTTTCAGTGTACGCTGGGTTTCCAACCGCCCTTATTCCCCTGGTCCGACGAGCCCAGCAACATGCCCGCGGTGGATGCCTGGTTCCAAGAGAGCAACCGGGTTTGGGAGTCAGCGCACACCCAACTACGTCGGGCGGTCCGGAACACCCGTAGACACGCCGATGCTCGTCGTCTGGAGTCGACGTGGTTCTGCCCTGGGGACCGGGTCTGGCTGTCTACGAGGGACCTGCGGATGAAGCTCCCATGCCGTAAGTTGAGCCCCCGGTTCATCGGGCTCTTCAAGGTGGTCCGGCAAATCAACGACGTGTCCTACCGGTTGGAGTTGCCCCCCAGGTATCGTATCCATCGGACCTTTCATGTGTCCCGGTTGAAACCTTATGTCTTGTCCGCCTCTCGTCCTCCAGGTGACCCCGCAGCGCCCGTCCAGCCAGAGGTCGTGGATCAGCCAGAGGTATACGCGGTCCGGGAGGTGTTGGATTCCCGGCGGCGCGGGGGTCGCCTCGAGTACCTGGTGGACTGGGAGGGATATGGTCCGGAGGAGCGGTCTTGGGTGGCCAGACAGGACGTGCTGGACCCGGCGCTGCTGGAGGAGTTCCACGCCGCTCACCCGCGTCGCCCGGCGCCGGCCTCGTCGCAGAGTCAGGGCGTCCGGAGTCGCCCCTGAGGGAGGGGGTGGTGTCAGGGAGCACCCTGCGTCCTCGCCTGCACCGGCCCTGCCTGCACGGAGCTGCTCGCCTGATAACTAACACTCGGCACCTGATCTCCATCACCCACACGCACATATAAGCAGCCCATCTCCACAGCCACTTCGTCCGTTATTGTTTTCCCACGTCACGCTGTCTGCTCCGCCATTCTCCGGCCGCTGCCAGCGCACCGTGGAGGTATACTATACAGACTGCTAACTATTCACAGGACTGCATTGCTTTGCTGTGTGTGTGTATTCTTTTCCTGAGAGCATCATTAAAGACTTGTGTTGCGTCCACTTCGGCTTCCGCCTCATTCCCTGCATCACACTCAGGATGATTCTCAGTTGAACTCAAAATGGAGCGACGCCTGCATGGCCTGGTGTGAGTTTTCAGTGAAGGCAAGGGTGATGCAGCCACATTCCTAAAAAATAACCAAATATATATTTTAGGATGATAAATACAGTTGAACAATATATATTTGTTAGCATGCATTGTACATATAGCATTTACACCTCAGCATTCCGGAACATCTCTGTTAGCTAACGCTACATAACAGCCTTTCAGGATGATAAGTGACACTAACCATTCGCTCTTCAAAATGCAAACGCTCCTCGTCTGAAAATTCTCTGGCATTGTTTGATGCCACCGTCCAGGGGGCGTGTCACTCAACGTGTGAACTGTTTTAAAGTTGTGTTCAAAATTATTCAACCCCCAATGCTGTAAATGGTTTAAGGGAATGAAATCCTACAAGGACTTCTTAAAGAACCATATGCAACTAAAATGACATCAATTAGTTTTGTAATACAGTAGTAAATATTTATTTTGTGAATTCTTCATTGACATAATTATTCAACCCCATAAAGACTACCACTCTGAAGAACAGAGGTTCAATGAAATGTTTTCAATCAGGTATTGAAAACACCTGTGGATATCAGGGAGCAGCAATAAAGCCTAATAAATTCGCAAATTTAAGGCAAAGGGCACTGTTGAAACTCTACCTGGTCGTGGCAGAAAGAAGATGCTGACTTCGCCTGCTGTGCGCTACCTAAAGCGTAGAGTGGAGAAAAGTCCCTGTGTGACTGCTGAGGAACTGAGAAAAGATTTGTCAGATGTGGGTACTGAAGTTTCTGCTCAGACAATACGACGCACCCCCTTGCTGTCCCCAAAGAATAAGAAGAGTCGACCGCAGTATGTCAAAAGTCATGTGGACAAACCACAGAAGTTTTGGGATAGTGTTCTGTGGACTGATGAAACAAAATTAGAACTGTTTGGGCCCATGGATCAACGCTATGTTTGGAGGAGGAAGAACAAGGCCTATGAAGAAAAGAACACCTTGCCTACTGTGAAGCATGGCGGGGGGTCAATCATGATTTGGGGCTGTTTTGCTTCTGCAGGTACTGGGAAGCTTCAGCGTGTGCAAGGTACCATGAATTCTCTTCAGTACCAGGAGATATTGGATGACAATGTGATGCAGTCCGTCACAAACCTGAGGCTTGGAAGACGTTGGACATTTCAACAGGACAATGATCCCAAGCATACCTCCAAGTCCACTAGAGCATGGTTGCAGATTAAAGGCTGGAACATTTTGAAGTGGCCATCGCAGTCACCAGACTTAAATCCGATTGAGAACCTCTGGTGGGACTTTAAAGGCTGGAAAATTTTGAAGTGGCCATCGCAGTCACCAGACTTAAATCCGATTGAGAACCTTTGGTGGGACTTTAAGAAAGCAGTCGCAGTGCGCAAGCCTAAGAATGTGACTGATCTGGAGGCTTTTGCCCATGATGAATGGGCGAAGATACCCATAGATCGCTGCAAGACACTTGTGTCAAGCTGTTATAACTGTAAAAGTATGTTGTACTAAGTACTAAGATTGAATTTCACTTGGGGGTTGAATAAAACTGATAATGATGTGAGCTCAGAAAAGATATTTGTGGTTATTTCATTATAAATGTTATGTTATATTTGTCTGACCTACACGTGCCTCTTTGATTTAATTGTAAGCAGGATGACTGAATGATCATAATCAATGTCAAACCGACCAAAACAATCAATTTCAGTGGGGGTTGAATAATTTTGAACACAACTGTACCTTTGAATAGTGGGGGGGCATGTCCGGTCGCAGCTCATTTTCAGATAATGACCTGCGGTGGAAAATCTGTGCCTCTACTTGGTTCCACATAATTTATATTCATTGGAAACATTTTTTTTTTTTACCGACTTATTCTAAAACTACATACTTTAAGCTGTCTAAAGATATATTTTTTATTTCCCTGTATCAGATACCGGCCGAATTTCAGAGCTTTTTAAAGACGATTTGGTGAACGTGACAGACGGCGCACCCTGAATATTTTATTCATAAAAAAAAAAAATCACAACGTTTTGTTTATATGGTAAATATACACAAATGAAAGTAGACCCTTTACAGATTTAAATGATGTATTACTTTGACATGTTTGATCAAATATGACAGAGCAGTTTAAGCTCTATTTGCTGGCATCTGAAAAAAAAGCACGTTTGGGTGCCGGCGGTAATTCAGACTCCAGACGGTTAAAGTACCTGTAGATCCCCTACTCTCCTTAGAGAGAAAATAGCCAAGAGGAACACAATGTTGACTGTGAGGTGCCTCCAAGAAGCGTCGGCTGATGGCTCAACGGGGGTCTTGGATAGAGCCTCCAGTACAATAGCCAGGTCCCACCCAGGCACTCTAGGTAACTAAATCCAGTCCGTGCTGCTCGCACCACACACTGAACAGGCACCATCTTGCTGCATACAACCTCTTCATGGGAGGAGCTCTGGAAAGGAAAGCTTCCACAACTCTGGGCAGGGTCTGAATAATTGGACCCCCTGCAGAAAAAAGATCCCTCCTAAAAGAAATTTCCGAGGGAGGGTTCTCGAGGAGGGCTACAATGTCTGCAAACCACGGTCTGCCCCACCACTATGAAGCCACCAGGAGGAGACTGACTCCATCCCAGTGAACTCTTTCCAAAACTCATGGAAGCAGCACGATGGGGGGGAAGGCGTACAGGTATAGCCTTGGTAATGCCTGAGCCAAGGCGTCCAGCTGCAGAGGGGCTGGGGCAGTAAGGGAGAACCGAAGGGGACAGTGCAACGTTTCTTGAGTCGCAAACAAGTCTACATGAGGGTGGAGATGCCTTTCCCCAGGGCTCAACCCCAGTCTTGACAGGGCGTCTGCTGCTTCGAGTAGGTGGCCCACGATATATATGCTGCTCTTAAGGAGTGCAGCTTCCCTTGTGCCCACAGGAGGACTTGGCGTGCCAGCCTTTATAGGAGGTATGGTAGGAAATGCTTAAATGCTAGAAGCACAGCCAGAATCTGTAGACAATTAATGTGCCACAGCAGATGGGGATTGAAAGGGTCTCATGTGCCAAGTGGAATCACAATTGGAAGCTGCTGCCAGGGGAAAAGGGTTGAATCCCATATGGTGCCTAAATAAGTGGGCCACAGACACAGCCACAGCTTTCACATCTCAGGGCGGGGGTGAGCCATTGCTCCATCTGATTAAAAGAAGAGATCCCTCCTCAGATGAATCTCCCATGGAGGCTGTTTGAGGAGGGCCACCAGGTCTGTGAATCATGGACGGCCCGGCCACCATGGGGTGACCAGGGGGAGATGGACTTTGTCCCGGCTAATTCTTTCCAGAACTCCCGGAAGCAGCGCAACAGGCCATGGCATCCAGTCCCAGTGGGTCTGGAAGATATAGGGAGAACCACAGGGGACAGTGTAACTTAAAGATCTAAAGATGCAAACAGGTCTACTTGGGTTTTGTCAAATTTCTCCCAAATCTGCTCCACCACCTGAGGGTGGTGGCACCACTCCCCGTTTTCAACAGGGTGTCTACTGCTTTGTTAAATCAGACTGGGATATTAGCTGCTCTGAGGGAGAGGAGCTTCCCCTGGGCCCACAGGAGGATCTGGCATGCCAGCCTGTACAGGGTGCACCAGCACAAAAGTTTACGGAGGTTTTGTTCGAGCAGATAAACACATGATGGCCTCTTAAGTCTGGGAAGAAGTGCTACAAAGCCAGAAGCACGGCCAGCATTTCTCTTGGACTCTTCCATAGACCAGAGGCCACTCATGACCGCTCCCCATTTGTCATTAGCACTGTGCAACAACCGGAAACTCCCAACATGGGGCAGGAGCAGGAACCCGGGATCTCTCCATGCATCTAAGGTATGTAGGCATCGTCATGTGATCTTGATCGTGCAGAGGGGATTGCCCTTCTGAAAGAACCCCTGGGCCTTGAGCTACATCTGAAGGGGTCTCATGTACAGGAGACCAAGTGGAATGACATTAGATGCTGCTGCCATGAACCCAAGCAGTCTCTTGATCCCGCACAGTGGGAGAGCACATCGCTCCGTTTCTGCACTTGGCGGTGCAAAGTGCTGGGTTGGGGCTTCACCCGCTGAGCAGCACCAGGAGAGCGGTGTGGGAGATATCATTGAAATGCTGTTGATTGTTTCTCAGACTCCTGGATCATGTTTTCTATTTAATTAACAGCATCGCTGAACAGGCCCGAAGGAAAGAGTGGTGCGTCCAGCAGCACAAGCTTGTCCACAGGGTAAGCCACAAATGTTCATCGGGGGCTTTTTTGGTGGCCACAGACCAGCTAATGGCCTCAGCGGTCTTTTTTGTGGCCAGTAGTGCCAGATCCGCTGTAGGGCGGATCTCGGAAAACTGGCTGCCCAAAGAGTCTTCCCCATATTCAGCTTGGTATGCCTGTAGCACCAACATGGTGTGCCGCATGGTAATGTCGAGGGTTTAAGGAAAAATGCCACACCTGGGAGGAGATAGCCAAGCTATATCCAGCTTCTAAATGGCACGTGTCACAACCTCCAGTAACTCCTCGCTTTAGGGTTCACAAAGAACTGGCCCCCCCCACTCCTTGGAGGAACCTCTGCGAGGTATATTTGCAAACCGTGAGGAGCGGTGGCGGAGTGATCGCATATTAATGCAAGCACAAAGCGTGCATTCAAGTCGAATGTCTATGAGATCACTCTGCCCCCGTTTCTCGCAGGCAGCATGTGCATGCAGGCGGCTTCCTCGGAAACTGATCTAGCATACTCTGCTTCCAAGCAAGCGACAACAGTCGGAACAATCGCTTGCTTTTTGAACATTTACCACTTACCTGAAGTGTACAAACACACACAGAGTGCATCCTGAACAAACAGAAGCTAAAGCCAGATTCATGGGGATTTTATTCTTTGTGCTTTTTATACTGGTCGTGATGTCACCGCGCCGGTGACAGCCTGCCTTCAATTTTGAATGATTAGACTCATTATTCAGAACATGGAAAACACAGTTACGTTCCCAAAGTGTTCCGTAGCAGCTCGAGTTCCTTAAAGGGAAACTCTTATCCCTGAGGGTTGCCTGCATTTAGTATTATTGAAGTGGAGATGGTGTACTGGTCTTAAATTAGTAAAACCTCAGTGTTCAGGTTCACACAGTATATTTATTAGCTAATTTATTAATGATATTAGGCACACTGTACAGCATATATGGTGGACTATTTTAATAAAAAATCTTTGAAACTTTGGCATAGAAAAATTGCTGGCTATTGACTTGTATTTTGTCACAAGACATTAAGTTTAAATAATGGATTAGAATCGTTACAAAGTAACATTTAAAAATATATGACAAAGGTCTTCAAAGTACACACTTTAAATGCTGGTAAATAGAATAGATGGATATTGCAATATGCTTATATGTCTATGTCTATAATATGTCTAGAGCACTTTATACACAAACCTCCTGGTGCTGAACGATCAAGTAAACAATGCTTCATGAAAATCTGGATTCATAAATAACCATAAATACACAAATAGATAAGCACAATTCCCCATAATCATTAAAGTAAAAAACAGGTGATAACAATTCCAGTTAAACGAATTGTGTTGTTTGACAATAAACCTGAAGTTCCGCACCTAAATTGGATCATGCTGTGATTTGGTTAAAACAAACCTCAGGCCACCAAAATCAACAGAACCAAAGATTAAATATCTGAAAATATTATTATGAATCTAAATATTAGGCAACTGCTTTGTAAATTGACTATGTGAAAAATTGGTTGTTACAGTATCAGACATCAGCATTTTGTACAATTTGGAAGTACTTGTAGTTTTTATTTTGCACACTTAAATAAATATAATATTTTGCAATAACCCCATTTAATTGCATTTAATTTAATATAGAATATATTGATAGTTAATTAACAAACTTTCTGGCTGATCAATCAGTTCCAACTGACAACATTTATCTTGTATATTGTATATATAAAACTAACATTTATAAGAAGTGAAAGGGTATAGATTTGTTTGCTATATATGCTGATCAATTAAGCATAAAAAATATTTGAATATGTTATTTTCTTTTATTATTGTTTTATTTTACCCTTGTCTGTCTTTGCTTACATTTTCTCAATAATGTGTCTTTAATTTCTTTTGTCCTAAAGCAGTATATAAGTGGATTGATGAGGGTTGGGAAAAGGCTGTACATCATTACCAATGCAACACGAAGGTTTGTTTCAAAATGAAAACCAATAACAAATGCAACATACACAAAACTTCTGGGGAGATAGTACAGACAGATGATTAACAGCTGTGGAGTACATGTTAAGAAGGTTTTATATCGTCCCTCTTTATTTGAGATTTTCATTACAGATATAATGATAGCCACATAAGAAAAAATAGTATAAAATAAAGGACCCCACAGCACTGTCATAGCAATAGATGTACTAGTGGTTTTGATGACTGTTATGTCTGCACATGCTAGGTTAGTTATTGAAATAAAGTCACAGTAGCACTGATTTATAATTTTTGGGCCACAATAGGGCACACTGAGGGTAAGTAAAACAATTACACAAAGCTGGACAAGGTTTCCTATCCAAAGCACTGAACAAAGAATCGCAATAGTGGAATTCTTAATCAGAACGGGGTACCTCAGTGGGTTGCCTATGGCAACAAATCGATCAAGGGCCATTAACGCCAATAAAAATGAGCTGCAAGCCCCAAAGTAATGAACAAAGAACATTTGTGTTAAACAAGCATTGAATGACATAATCTTCTGTGACATCCAGTACCTAGCCATGATTCTAGGTAGAGTTGCAGTTCCAAATCCAAGATCTGATAGTGCAAGATTACAGAAGATGATGTACGTTGGCTTCTGCAGACTTTTTTCACATGCCACAAATACAAGGATGAAAATGTTACCCGATGCCAGCATAAGATAAATGAAGAAGAAAAATGTTCCTACCAATCCATTATAAACATCAGGGATTCCTGTGAATCCTTGGAGGACAATTTCAGGAATGTTGCTTGTGTAGTTTTTGTACAATGTTTCAGTATTGCTAGTCATCTGACAAAAAAGAGCATATTTGTTTAAATATAATTTACACAGGACTTTCTTTGTGAATTAGTAAAACTATAGAACTATACAGACACAAAATGCAACATCACTAAATTGTCTTGAATTATACCTTGCCCAAAGTTTGGTCCAGACTCTTACAATGCTGTGATGAAGTGATGAAGACTTGTCAAGACTTGAGGTTTTAATCATGTGCTGTTCAGGTTTTTAAGCATAGTTTGGCATCATGAATATCATTAACATCTGATCACACCACACCCTTAGAGAGTTTAGATGACTGCTTTTGTTTTGTTTTTTCAAAGGGCATGGTGTAGAATCACTATATTTTCATAATATAATAAATATCATGCTTGTGTTTTTAATCCAGCAACAAATTGGACTAATATTTGTAGAGGTAGGGTACAGATTTTTGTGCTTTGCTTTAGGATCTACATTTGGAAAATATCCTTTCTTTACTTAATCTTTCTGTCTGATTGCCAGATTTGTACTGGTCCAAAGTCGTTTTTAACAGTTATAACAAACTTCATAATGTGCTTCAGTTGATTCACATACAGTCTTTGTCTAGAGAGCTGTGCAAGTTCATAGTCGATATTTTTAAATCTAGCTTTCAAATCTATGATGATACAATGCTTTTAAATGCTGATCTGTAGTCCACAATCAGCATTTTCACAAATTTATCTAGGTGGGAGGGAGCATTGGGCAGTGGGTTGAATGAGGTTCAGTGGTGGTCAGAGCAACAGCACTTAAGCAGTCAATCAACTGGTTTACTGCAGATTTTCTTAGTATATGTACAATGGTGAATATTTCTTTTAAATAATGTAGGAACTACAGTCAGAGAGAGGAACGGGTAAACACCAAATAACTGGCCCAGCGAACTTTTAATATTCGCCCAGGGAGCTGCAGGCTTGTGGATTTTAACCCATTGAAAGGATTTGTAGGGACAAATTTGTTTTCCCCAAAAGAAGCATAATTTTTTTTTTATGCTGCTTCAGTCAAAAATGTATAATTGTTTATAGCAGGTATCATTGTATATAACATTTTTTGTGATATTATTTATCACCTGCTACATATATCTTATGTTGGTTGTGTTGCACTGTGTTTCCATCTTGTGTCTGCACCAACATTTTGCTATGTTAATGTTATTTTTGGATGACATGGCTGACAAGGCTTGGCACTGTTAACAAACATTATCTGACTGCACAACTTGCAGTGTTATTATACCTACCTATACTTTATTACAAAGCAATTAATGGAAATGCTTTTTTTTACTTTTATTAATTACATATACACCAATTAGCCATAGCATAAAAACTACTTAAGGCATGTGCAGTATTTGCCATAAAGGCATTAGAAGCAGATGCTCAAGTTCCAAGGTGGGTCCTAAGTGGTCCAGCAAATATGTGAAGTAGAAATGGTAAAATGTTTTCTACTGTAATTTTAAATAGTTAGCAGCCATACACCATAACACCATACGTTGTATACATATATATATATATATATATATATGAGAAAGTCAATGGTAATATTTGTTACAGTAGCCTTTGTTTGCAATTACAGAGGTCAAACGTTTCCTGTAGTTTTTCACCAGGTTTGCACACACTGCAGGAGGGATTTTGGCCCACTCCTCCACACAGATCTTCGCTAGATCAGTCAGGTTTCTGGCCTGTCGCTGAGAAACATGGAGTTTGAGCTCCCTCCAAAGATTCTTTATTGGGTTTAGGTCTGGAGACTGGCTAGGCCACGCCAGAACGTTGATATGCTTCTTACAGAGCCACTCCTTGGTTATCCTGGCTGTATGCTTCGGGTCATTGTCATGTTGGAAGACCCAGCCTCGACCCATCTTTAATGCTCTAAATGAGGGAAGGAGATTGTTCCCCAAAATCTCGCAATACATGGCCCTAGTCATCCTCTCCTCTGACAATTTCAGACCCCTCCATGATTTCTAATGGAAGAACTTGCAAAATAGCAGGGTGTATAAATACTTATTTTCCTCACTGTGTATATATATATATATATATATATATATA
>MU551576.1:0-24165 GCA_024362625.1 Silurus asotus | reverse complement strand
TTTTTTGTACAGACACCAGAATATAGACATAGAATAACGTTTTTTTTTTATTCTTACATATGGTAACAATAAAAGCTATCATAGCGCAAACATTAAATATTAGCATAAATATAATAATTTAATAATTTAAAATTCCTTATTTAGTTTACTGTTTTAACAATAATATGTTAAATAACAAGCAGGATATTTTATGTTTTATGAACAATAAGATGAAATACTAAGATCATTTATCTGAAAAAAAAGAAAAATTACAATGTTCTAAAAACATTTTTATGTGCACATTGTTACTACAAATGTGTACTGAAAAACATTTTTACTTTAAGTTTGAAGAAACAGTAAATTTATCATTTATTCTTCTTTTCCGCAATTTAATGATTATAGCTTCTCGGATTTCCTTAGTTCGAAAAAAAAATATAAATGGGTTGACAAGTGGGGGAAGTAGACTATACCACATGACAAGTGTAACACGAGTACTAATACGCATTTGAATGTTGATGTCTGTAATATTGACAGCACATCTAGGCAAATAGTAAAGACATATTATAAGAAGCTGAGGGCTACATGTAGAGAACACTTTGTACTTTGCTTGAGTGACTGGCATTTTTAAAACAGTTATAATAATTGACATGTATGAAAATATTATGAAAACAAGGGGCCCCAGCATTGCAATCATAGTCATAATAAGGAACAACAATCTCAGAGTCCTTAAATCACCACAAGCCAATACAAATATTGAATTTTGGTCACAAAAGAAGTGGCTTATTATATTGGAGTCACAGAAAGGCATGCCTACACTCTGATGAATTATCAGTGTCAGCCACGAGACTGGAATCACCCAAAATATACCACATGCAAGTGCCATTGAATAATTAGTAACCAGAACAGGGTATCTAAGTGGATTACATATAGCGATAAAACGATCAATGGCCATTAATAGCAAAATAAAAGAAGTGACGGCACCAAAATAATGGACCAAAAACATCTGAACAAAGCACCCCTGAAATGTTAAAGTTTCATCATTAAGCAGGTACTTTGCAATGGTTTTTGGCATTGTGATGGTTCCGAAAGCAATATCCACTATAGCAAGATTACAGAAGATAAGATAGGTCGGTTTTTTAAGATTCTTTTCATACAAAAAAAAGACAATAGTGAACATATTTCCCCCTGCAAGTACAAGATATATTAAGAGAAGAACGGTTCCAACTACTGTGTAGTATTCTGGAGTGAGTCCTGGAAATCCAAGAAGGTAGAATTCTTCAATAGGTGTATAATTTGCATATTGATCCATAACTTCAGTAATATTCCAGAATTGTCTGAGGGCGATTTTGCCCAATCACTGCAAATTTAAAAGTATACATGATACACAATGATTTAAAATAATATAACTTGGTTTAGGCTTACAAATATGAATTAAAACTTCAAACAACACATTCTGACCTTTGTGTATTCTGAAGTTAACTAAAGCCTCTTACAGCTTGCAAGTCCATCAACATTAGCAAGACACACAATACACTGAACCTTTATACATGCTCTTTCAAAGCACAAGAGGCCAGTCATTTGATGCAATGTGTTTCCTCCTCCTTTCACTCTATCACATGTAAAGTGACATCATATTAGTTTTTTATTTTAGAACATTTGAACAACAGCTAACCCCCTACATTTGTATTCTAATCATTTGGTGGAAAAATTACATTTGATGACATATTGAAGTTGTTTGTGATCACTGATGGGCTAAACCTTTTACATTATTATTATTAGGTTATGTTTTACATTTTTAAACTATCTGTATAGAGTTTGTAAGCACAGTTTAATGATTGTGATGGTGGCAGGAACAACTGGATACATTTTGACAGTATATATGTAATTTGAAGTTGAATTACATAGGCTAATGTCTGTTTTACAACAGCATGTAGCAATAGTGTAACACTCAAATCGATTTATTTATGTGTGCAAGTAGATCAAACTTAATTAGCAAGGCTTTAGGTAGGCCTGAGACAAAAACTTTTCACATCTGTACACTTTGTTTTAGGAGAGTCTTACTTTTTTACACTTAGGCTTCATAGAAATTATAAAAAAAATATCCAACAATTGTTTTAATTAATTTTACAAAAAGATATCTTTACATTTATTACCCATTAGTGTCTAATATGCAGTCAGTTAAGGACTGGGCAAGGATGTTGCATTTTGTTTTATTTAACCAGGTACAAAATTTATTAAATATAATTTTCACAAGAGAGACCAATAGGGCAGCATACAAGGTTTCAACACAACACAAAACACAACACAAAACAATCATCACATTTTACACTATATTGCCAAAAGTATTGGGTAACCTGACCTTTCCTGCTATATGTGGTTCGTTTTCAACTGTTACCAAAAAGCTGGAGGCACTCAATTATATAGGACATATCTAGATACAATAAAATGTTGCATTCACTTGAACTTGGAAACTGAAACCTGCCCAGCATGGCAATGCCCATGTGCACAAAGTGAGGTCATTGAATATATGATTTACATGCTTTGGAGATCGAGATCTTGAGCGGCCTGCTAAATGATAGCTCTTATTTCATCCCTACTGAACACCTTTTGGATGAATTGGAATACTGACTGCGCTCCAGGCATCCTCACCTACATTAGTACCTTACTTTACCTAACACCCTTGTGGCTGATGAACACAACTATCCATAAGCACACTCCAAAATCTAGTGGAACAGCTTCCTAGAGGAGTGAAGGGAATTATAAGAGCAAATTGGGACTAAATATTGAATGTGATGCTTAAAAATAACATACCATACTTATGACCAGGTGACCCAATACTTTTGGCAATATAGTGTATATAAAAATGTGCAGCATATTTGTCAAGCACAGCAATTTACAGTTTAACAAATATTCTTCTTCTCTAAGGTTTAGTAATCCTAGTCAGGAATTGGATGATTTAATTCTAAGTAAATGTATCAATGTTGAAAGACAGAAATAAATCCAAACCTCACTCTAAAGCAGGATTGGTCAGCTGTGCAAAACAAATAGGAGCAACCAATTTTGTCTACACACATCAACAAACACCTTTTCCACTCTGCACAAATAAAAATGCTGCATAAATCACCAAATATTTAAATGTCCACTGATATTATTTTATGAACAGTGCTTTTGTATGTTACTACAGCTCTGTGCACTATGATGCATTGCATTAAAGTGTATTTGTCATGTTTTGGACAGAATGTATGATAGCAAGTGAAGTGCAAATGTTGGGTAAGAATGTCATATTAAAGGAACAAGCAAACAAATCCAAATTTAAAGGCATAAACTTTAATGAGAAAAATAAATGATTGGTGTGCAAAACAAACAAATTAGAAGTATAAGATTTAGAATCTTGAGTAAAAATATTTTAATTTCAAAATACAGAATATAATAAATATATAAATGCAGAAGGCGTTAAATTAATTATACTTTTTTATTGAGCAAAATGTAAATATGCATCTATTTAGTTCCCTTTCAGGAGCTGCATCTACAATGCTTTGTAAAAAACTTCTGCGTTTCCGTACTCTGAATCATATGTGTAATCGGTCCAACCAAAGGGCACGATGTCACGACCGGGTCCCGAGGCGAAGCGCCAGAGGCAGGGGGTTTGGAGATGGGCCTGTCCCTTTTTGTTCCCCGGCGAACAAAAACGGAGCCGCAGAGATGTGTATAGCAGATATTTTCAGAAGTACAGGTAAAGTGATCCAGTGTGATTTAAGGTTCATATGCAGTATATGGTGACACTGTGCTGTGCCAGTCCAAAGTTGAAGAAGAGTGATGTCTTGCAGGCTAGGGAGCTTGGTGCAGATGGCACGCTCAGCTCAACCTAGATGTTCCAGAGATGTTCCATCAACAATGCTTCGGATACGAGTGTCCAATACCACCAGACTGACCAGTCCCTGCCTAGTGTGGATGGGCACAGTAACGTCTAATTCCAAAGGGACCAGGAATGGCACTGCGGTCTAGGTTATAGAACCGCACCAAGGTCAGCGGTGGACCAACCCACATCGTTACATATGTCTTGAAGGGGAACTCCAGAAGACCAAGATTTTGAGGCAGCCACAATCCAGGTGGAGTGAGCTCTAACCCCGAAGGAAGCAGGGTGACCAGAGGACTTATAAGAAGATGTGATAGCATCAACAATCCATCTGCACAGAGGCTGCCTATTAGCAGGAAGGCCTCTCTTGGGAGGGCCGTGGCAGATGAGCAGCTAATCGGTGTTTCTCCAAGGACCCGTCCTGTGGACGTAGCGTGCACTGGACAGAGACGATTCAGTTGCTCCTGGTCTGGGGCCTGGAACGGAGGAGGATAGATTGCCTGAAAACGAACCTCAGGAACTTCTGTGAGAATGTAGGCTGGATACATGAAAGTATGCATTCTTTATATCCACTGTAAAAAAAAAACAGTCCTCGGATCTGATTTGAAGCACAACCTGCTTGAGGGGCAGCAACTTGAACCTGAGTCTCATAAGAGAGTGGTTCAGCTGACGTAGATCTAAGATAGGATGCAACCCTCTGTCCTTTTTGGGAACTATGAAGTACTGGCTGTGGAACACGGACTCTAGTTCTGATGGGGGGACCACCTTAATGTCCTCCTTCCTCAAGAGAGTGTTTACTTCCTGTTCCATGACCAGAGCCTTCTGGTTTCCCACCAGGGTGGAAAGAATTCCATAAAGACATGGTGGAGGAGACCCAAACTGAATCGTGTAACCTTTCTCTACAGGACCACTGAGACACATCTGGAAGAGCTTTCCAAGCTGCAAGAAGCCAGGGCAGTGCCCTAAGACTCTAGGGGTGACAACATCTCCTGCACTACAATGATGCTGGGTGGAGACCAAGGAGAGAGATCGCTCTCTCCGCTGGCCGGATGCCCAGAATGACCTATGTCAGGACACGGCTGCCTGTTTCTTACACCTAAAGAAGTGAGTGGGGCATTAGGGCAGCATGGCTCTTTCCCTGTCAAAAGTTTCAGAGAGAGTCAGCCAGACGTGCCTCTTTGGCTAGACAAGACTTGAGGGAGGAGGCGAACCCGGGAGAGAGATTGCTCAGAAGCGTCTCATCAACCCACAGCATTTCTCCATACCTGTGTACTTTCCAACCCATGAAGTGTGAATACAACATTTAAAAAGGGGCTGAAGGGGCTTTGCATGTGCAGTGTGCAGGTCTGGAAAGAACGGGAACGGCAGATCCTGACATGGAGGTTGCGACCCGGTGTCAGAAAGTGTTCGACCAGATTACTGGACAGAGGGACTTTTTGCTTATGAGCTGGCCAAGTTATGTGGTGCGGGTCACAACTGCATAGCTCCTCGAGCCTAGCTCACAAAGCATGCCCCCCCTTTAGAGGAAGAGTTGCAGAGCTAATGCTTTTGTTGCAGGAGGAGAAACTGCTGAAAGGCATGCTGCTAAGCCTGTGAGACAAGTGCTGGACCAAGCAGGTGAGGTTGGAAGAAGGGACAAGCCCGTCTCGAAACCCTCTGTGAGGTCCAGTTGGCTCTCTCAAGAAACCAACTAGTGTGCTCCACACCCAGGAATATATCTGGTATTGCACACTAAACCATTGTGAGCCATAGTGGGCAAGGCTTACACAGCAGCGGTTCAGGCTGCTGGTTGCCTCCACACAATGGTTGTGTTGCAGGCATACCAGGCTGACCTGCTGGGGGAGATGGATGAGGGATTAAGCTCTGGGGCTGACGATAATTATAAGCAAGAAGCACTGCCGACCTAGCCTTTAGGGCCACCAAAGAAAACTGCTAAGGCTGTGTCAGCCTTAGAGGCCACAGAAAGTAATCTGTAGCTCACCCTGTTGGATATTCCAGACAGGGACAGGGCTTTTCTGCTGAACACCCTGATGGCCCCTCCTGGCTTGTTTAGTGATGCTGTAGGTGCGGTTGTCGATAAGTTCCAGAAAGCCAAGAAGCAGTCGGCAGCGTTTCAGCGGGATCCCTTCGTTGCTCACAAGGTGCTACTCGCCGGGCACTGGAAAGCCCAAAGACAGAGTTTTGCCACCCGGACCCATCCGGAGGGGCCCAAAGGCCCTCAGTGATGCTCTGGGGGCCAAGCTGAAGGAGCCAGTGGATCTAAGGGTCGTTCTCTCCAGCAAGCAGGCTGTGGCACATAGGCCCTGACAACCAAAGGGCCTCAACCTTAGAAGGCCGTTGTACACTTGGAGGTCAAGCTGTTAACACTGCTACAGGATGTTCTTCAGAGCACAGCCACCTCCAGTGAGTGTTTTCCCCCACCTCCGTCTGGTCTCATAGCGGATGGCCTAAGCACATGCACATGAGACCCCTCCAGTGGTTTAGAGACAGAGGGTTCTCCTGAAAGGGCAATCGACTCCTTACTATCAAGGTCTCGTGGCGAGCCCATAGCCCTTTGATTTGATAGATGCATCCCTCACAGGGTGGGTAACGGTCATGAGTGGACGCTTCGCCAAAGGTTGATGGAACAAGCTCCATCTCATGTGGCACATAAACTGCCAAGAGATGCTGGGCGTGTTTTTGACTCTGAATTACTTTCTCCCAGACCTGAGGGATTGACATGTGCTGGTCCGTACAGACAACACATTGGTGGTCTATTACATTGACCGACATTGGGGACTGGAGTGTACTCTGGAACGAGACGCTGGGTCTCCGAGCCACACTCCCTGCATCCCTGCAAAGCTTTCCTTCTCATTTGCAGAAGCTGGCATCGGCTCCACTGCATGCGCATTTTGTAGCACCCTGGTCTTGACGTCAACCTGCCGGTGACGTTGCGTCTTGCTGTTGGCTGAATTACACGTGATTCAGAGCGTGAGCAACACGGAAGTGTTTCCAAAGCGTTGTAATGAAGCGTTTTATTTCCTCAGGGAACTAAGGTTACATACGTAACCTCGAGACATATTATAATAAAACCTTAGTCTTAGTTTATTCAAACAGACCCTCTGCAAGGTTCGGTTATGTTTAATTTCACTGCCTAAACTAGCTTGATAGCTGCAATTAATCAACTTACCAAAGTGAAACAGCTTGTAGGCAAGATGCAGGTGCATTTTCTAACATTGTTAGACCAAAGAATTCACAAAACGTTGTCCTGATCTGTACACAGAACATCTTAGTAAACTCACTTTAAGTAAAATATCACTTTAAACTTGATCCAATGACAAACTAGTTATAGGCCAAAAACAGTAGCATTTACCTGTTACTACAAAACCCTTCAAATTGTTGATTCCCAGACATAATCCAGGGTCACCCATATTTAACTAAATATTTTAATAAAATTATGGTTTGCCTTAGTTGTATTTTACCAGGAGACTTTTTTAAAACTTAGGCTAATTGTGCACTTGTATTGTAATAAACCTGCAGTATGCAGAGTCTTAAAAGTTTGCATAATTGCAAGTCTTACAGTGGCTATCAGTAATTTGTATTATCCTAAACGTTTTTAAAATGTTTTGCATTACAGGGTAAGTTGACTTGAATAGCAAAAATAAATGTTAGTTGTTTCAGTTTTGTAGCTGATAATAAATCATGATAGCATTTTGTCATGGGTCAGACCAGATTTACTCCTAAAATGACCATGAACCAGATGCATGTGACATGCTGCTAAGTGTTGTTGCTCAACAGAAGGAATCAAGGCAATGGTCGAATATTTAGATAAAAAAAAAAAAATGAGGATATAAAATAGCAAAAACCAAAGGCAAGAACTCAGTGTGCAAAACCATGCAATAGCTTGCAAAGCTATTTAAGCACACAAAGTGATTAAAGAAAAACAGGAAACAGGTTTAAATACAGGTGAGAATGAGCACTGTAATGTTTGGCCTAAAATCGGATAAGGATGGGATGTTCCTTTATTTGATGAGGGCCTGCATGTCATTATGATCCGAAAATTATATTTCTTAGCAAAAATCTATATTTAAAAACTAAAAAGAATAAATGGTACAAAAAAAACAGCATCTATATTTCTTGCAAAAGATTTGAATCATGCCTGATTTCCATTCATACATTTGATAAAAATTTTAAGGTTTGAGTAAAATTAATAATGCAAGTATGTAAGCATAGAATATTTTAGCCACTGTGATTATTAGACTCTGTGCTTTTTTGCCTGCCCATATTAATAAATGTTAACAGATAAAAATAATTCTCCACAGTATTTCGAACATCACCACCTGTAGTCAGGCATATGAAATAAATTGCAATAAAATAACAAGGAACACAATAACCAATTTAACATCTGACAATTTATTCTGAGACCTGACATATACATAAGGATCTATCTAATTTGGCCTTTTTTAAATTTTCTTATCAAGATTTTCTTTACTTCTTCTGTTTTTAGGCTATAAAGTACAGGGTTGATCATTGGAGGTAGCAGGCTATACAACATAATGATTGCTATTTGCAAATCAGCATTAAATGTAATACCTATATTGGCAGCCAAATAATAAAAACACCTTGGTAAGAAGAACAGTGCAATTATAATGAGTTGAGAGCTGCATGTGGAAAACACCTTTAGCTTCCCCTGTGCACTTGATATTTTAAGGACAGCTAAAATAATGAAGAAATATGAGAAGAGAATAATGGCAAGAGATCCCAGCAGTACTACTATGGCATAAACAAAAGCTGGAACACTATATGGAGTCCTGTCTGTGCATGCAAGTCGGGTAATAGAAACATGATCACAATAGCAGTGTAAAATGGTGTTGGATCCACAGTAAGGGAGGGGGTAAGCCCGAACAACCATCATTATAATGCAAAAATGAGCAAAAGTCCAGATTACTATTGAAGAAATTACTATATTCCTGTTTGACATAAAAGTATGGTAACGGAATGGGTAACAAATAGCTATATATCGATCTATGGCCATTAATGCAAGTACATATGAATTGACTGTACCAAAATAATGCACTAAGTACATCTGTAAAAAACACGCTCCAAAAGAAATGTTGCCGTCTTGAAACAAATATCTTGCAATGATCTTTGGTAAAGTGCATGTACTGAACAGTACATCAGACAACACAAGACTTGTATAAATAAAATACATGGGTTTATGGAGATTTCTGTTAGCTGTGAACAAAAGAAGAAAAATTCCATTACCTATCAGAGTGAAAACATAAACTAACAACATAATTGAAGAAATGAAGACATAGTATTTAGGATGAAGTCCCGGAAAACCAAAAATGAAAAAGTCCTTTACAAATGTCATGTTTCTGTCCGACATGATCTGACCTATACTGAAAGAAAAAATTCAAATTTAAATGAATAAATATTCCAGCTTTTTAAAGTGTTGTGAGCACTGTGTATATGAATAAATCAAGTTTAAATATTGTTATATTACATGTATGTAAAATGTACATGAATTACTATATATTTCATATAACTTACCAAAAGCTATTATGAAATGATGTATTTTATCCATACCTTTACAGAGTCATAGCACATCAGGAAATATGTCAGTGTTCTAGGGTAATTTATTTATCTGAACATGTCAAGTCATAAGTCACATGTCTAGCAACATGTATTAGTAACATTATGTAAATTTCCTAAGACCTGTGTAAGAAGCTATTTTATTCTCCATAATAAAGTGGGCATAAACAACATCAACATGCTATTCAGGACATTTTACTGTTTTTTCTTTTACCAATTCATCTGGAATTGTTGAACTGGTAAATGGTAAAATGGCTATTTTTTGCCATATAATTTAGATCATCAGTAAAGCACAGAAACCCATTGTATTGTGTATGTCAGAGGTGGGAAGTAACAAAGTACAAATAGTTTGTTACAGTACTTAAGTAGATTTTTCTGGTATCAGTACTACACTTTTTTTTTATTTATTTTTTTTACTTTTTTTACACAAATATCTGTACTTTCTACTACTTAAATTTTTAACCCAGGCCCGTTATTTCAGTTATTTTTTATTTTCACTGCACACCTATTTCAGCCCATCAACCTATTTCTTGTCATTGTGTGGCTTTTTCAATCCACTGGTGTAATATTTTCTGGCTCTCACACACCACAGATGTAGGCTTATTCCTTATCATCAGATCTTTTCTCTGCTTGTGTTCAACCTGGATACATTCATTAGGTAACAACATTTGAAATTAGTTTTATAATAATATATTAACCAGGGCTGTCAAAGTTCAAACACAAATTCATTTTAACGGCACTAATTTTATTAACGTTGATTAATGCAGTGGGCATTTCTGTTTCACTATTTTTATTAAAAATAGACATACATGAATAAATAAATAAATATAACAGAGAAATTGAAACCTTCAGCGCAACATACTTTTATTCACGATGGCCTTTCTTTACTCAGATGTAATAAATAAAACAAATATTTCTAATCAGTAAACATTTGTTTTACTCATGCAGCAAGTCGCAATTCAAACACCAAAATCCGCCGTTTTTTATTCAATACGCCAAAACTAATTTAAATTACTGTATTTTTTTATTGTACATATAAGAGAAATACATCATTCAAATTTGTAAACTGTTTACTTTTATTTGTACACACTCATAATCAAAACAAAACGTTTTTTTTTTTTGTAAAATAAAGAAAACTGACGGGGGGTGCTCTCTGCCGTCTCGGTCATCTTCTTACACCAACATATAAATAAAAGAACCAGAATCTCAGTAAATACTTGCCTCACAAACATAATAAATATATGTATAGTAAGCTTAATCTGTCTTTTACATAAAACAGTACATATCGAAAACAAATATTCTGATTATGTAATCGGTATGAAAGTTAGGAGAGCCTCATTACCCATGTGGAAACATAGCAAATGTTCCGTTTGGTGTCCTGATGATTTATCTAATTTAAACCACCATAATTACTTAAACAGTTACAAGAATTTTCTTGTTCTTATGCTGTATGTTAAACTTGGTTTCACATATTTGCATAAAGCATCCATATTTCTCCATCTCCATGTTGCTTAAAGTATTTGCAAACTAAGTATTAATAAATGGTACAGTTACAGTAAAACAGATAGAAATGTGTGATTAAGTTGCGATTAAATACTAATCATTTGACAGCCCTGACATGAGGTCAAATTACCAGTGTGACACTTAAACAGGTAGTAGTAATGGCTACTTTTTTTTTCATGGTTTTCAAATCATTCAACTGTTTGATTACTGCAGTATCTGCTGAAATCAGCCACCATGAGTAAAGCGTATTCCACTACTAAAACAGAAACATAATGGCACAGTAAACACATCACAATATACATCATATATACATCATACCATTTACGGCCATATGTGTTTTTTCCCTAAATGTTGGAGGTACACAGTGCACACCGGAGCTACTCACTCGACATCAGTAACTGCCTTTCATAATACCCGTGTGGCTGATGAATACAAATATCCATAAGCACACTCCAAAATCTAGTGTAAAAGCTTCCCGGAAGAGTGTAGGGAATTATCAGAGCAAATTGGAACTAAATGTGGATTGTAATGTTTAAAGATCAAATACCCCACTTATGACCAGGTGACCGAATACTTTTGGAAATATATATTCAACACCTCGATTTAGAAATGCCATGTGCCAGACTGCTTCAAAGCATCCACTATCATCACATGACTTATGGGAATTACTGGACTTAATCTTTAAAGGAAGATCTTTAATGTGATCTTTAAAAAAAATAAAATAATAATAATAATAATAATAATAATAACAATAATAATAATAAACATGAGCAGACTTCTACACATAAATGTGAAGGTTTTTATAACAGCAAATAATAACTTAATGTAGATTGAAATGTTCACAAAGAACTTACCATTCTTATGGTCAGTTTTACACATTTTTTTTTTCCTACACTGAATCCTAAAACCTGATATGCTATGTTGGCCTTTTAAAATATTTTCTTATCAAAATATTCTTAACTTCTTCTGTTTTTAGACTGTAGATTAAAGGGTTGATTATTGGAGGTAGCATGCTATACAGCAAAACAATTGCTATTTGCAAATCAGCATTAAATGCAATACCTACATAGGCAGCCAAGTAATTAAAACACCTTGGTAAAAAGAACAGAGCAATTAGTATAAGCTGAGAACTACATGTGGAAAAAGTAGCCGCCCCTGACTACTTGATATTTTTAGAATAGCTAAAATAATAAAGGAATAGGAGAGCACAATGATGGCAAGAGATCCTAGCAGTACTACCATGGCATAAACAGAAGCTGGAAAACTATATAGTGTACTGTCTGTGCATGCAAGTCGGGTAATAGATATATGATCACAATAACAGTGTACAATAGTATGAGCTCCACAGTAAGGAAGAGGATAAGCCAGAACAACCATCATTATACTGTTAGGATGAGCAAAAAGTCAGACCACTATGCTTTAAATTACTATATTTCTGTTTGACATAAAAAATATGGTAAAGAAATGGGAAGCAGATTGCCCCAAAGGGGCGGCCCCTGATGGCCCAAACCCACAGCATGCGCGGGTGGGCCAGGGCACTCGGAGGAGGGCCCCTCCAACCACCCAGGGTTGAAGGGGACCTGGCCGGGACCGCCGCGGAGCCAGGAACAGCAAGGAAGGGCCAGAGGCGAAGCGACCACCACTGCGGAGAGCCGGAGTGAGACAACGACCCCAGCGGCATCCCGGAACGGAGCACAGCCCCACGTGGAGGGCAGGAATGGGGCAAAGTCCTTGGCACAGACTAGAGGCGGAGAGACGTCCACCACGGAGACCCAGAGCAGAGCGACGCCCTCAGCGAAGACCGGAGGCAGCGCGACATACTTCACGGAGCCTTGGAACAGAACGACGCACTCTGCGGAGACAGGAGGCGGAGAGACGACCCCCCTGGAGACCTGGAGCGGAGCGACGCCCTCGGCGGAGACAGGAGGTCGGAGAGACGACCCCCCCTAGAGCTCTGGAGCAAAGCGAAGCCCTCGGCGGAGAGACGACCCCCCTGGAGACCTGGAGCAGAGCGACGCCCTCGGCTGAGACCTGGAGCCCGGCGACCCGGACAGGGGTGACGCCCACGGCAGGGACCTGGAGTGAAGAGACAACCCTGGTGACTACTGGAAGCGGGACAGAGCCCTCAACAGGGCTTACCGGCTGAAAGACCCTCTGGATGGAGACCATCGATGAAACGACGCCCCTGACTGAGCACAGAGGCAGAGTGATGACCTCGGCAGGGTTCATCGGTGCGACGTCACCCTCCAGGGAGCTCAAGGGCGACCTGTCACTGTCCAGGGAGCTTGGAGGCAGAATGTCACCGTGGGAGGAGCTCTGCGAGCCGTCGCCTTCGGATGAAGACAGGGGCAGCAGTTCGACTTCCCTTTCACAGTCCTGGAGCTGAGTTGAGTGCTTTGGGGACTCCTGGGGCAAAGAAGAGGTCTGTGACATAGCTTCGTCTTCTGAGTGCTGGTGTGGCGGGCCCTCACCCTTCAGGAGACTGTGGTGTGAGCCGTCACCTTCGGTGGAGTCTGGGGGCAATTGGTCGACTTCCCTTTTAAGTTGAGTGCTCCTTGCGACGCTGGAGCGGAACCAAGCTCTCTTTGGGACGCTGGAGTGGAACCGAGCTCTCTTTGGGATGCTGGAGCAAAGCCAATCTTTCCTCAGGAACCGGGAGAAAAGAGGTAGCCGCTTGGAAGCCGAGCTTGCAATCCCCTCCATTCAGCTCTGTTGCAGGAGAAGCGAGCCGGGAGTCGCGTGACATCATTGAGGGGGTGTGTCGCTGCCGAGCATGACCAAGTAGTGGCTGCGAGCTTCCGGGTTTTCTTGGGGCGGAGCTTGGCTGCCGCTTGATCGCGGCTGAGCGAACCTGACCTTTTTCCCTCATTTTTTTTTTTTTTTCTTGGCCTTTTTTTTTTTGTCCATATATTCCTTTTCAGGGGTCCGTTATTCTGTTAGGTGAGGTACGGAGGCGGAAGCCGGAGCAACGGCAAACAGAAACTTTATTTAACAAAAGGCAGAGCCAACACAAAATACCCGCGTATATCGGGATAATCCTGTAAACGGCAGTCCAATAATAACATCCATGGTGTGTTATGGAGGAAGCGCGGCACGGAGGAAACGACGGAGAATCGTCGGTAGTCCGAGATGTGCTGGGGAAGGTAAACGCAGCCGTGGAGTGAGCGAGGAGTCCGGGAGGAGAAGGTATGTAGCGGGGGCAGCATACATACAACCACACACCACCATGAACCTACACAAACACGCATTAACATATAATAACGGACACTGGGTGTGGGTGAATGAGGGGTTTATATTGGCGGTGTGATGCCCGAGTAGATGGGAGTCATGTGTTCCCCATGAAGCACGCACGAAAGAAGGAGCGAGGTGCTTTGGGGAATGCCGAAATCTGACAGCTCCCGAAGGGGGTGTGGCAGGGGAATTCCTGACAATATCGATCTATGGCCATCACAGCTAGTGCACAGGAATTGACCACACCAAAATAATGCACTAAGTACCTTCGGAAAAAACATGCTGCAAAGGAAATGATCCCTTCTTGGAACCAATATCTAGCAATGATCTTTGGTAAGGTGCATGTACAGAACAATACTTCAGACAACAAAAGACTTTTATATATATAAAATACATAGGTTTATGAATACTTTTGTCCGTTGCAAACAAAAGCAAAAAAATCCCATTTCCTATTAAAATGCACAAATAAATGAAAAACATAATTGCAGATACAAAGACATAGTAGTTAGGATGAAGTCCAGGAAAATCAACAATGAAAAAGTCTTTTACAAATGTCACGTTTTTACTTGACAAGACCTGATGCCCTAAAGAGAATTTATATAATATATTGCAGATATATCTAAGCATATTAAACAATAATATATTACTGTATTGTTTGTAGATCATGAGGAATTATTCTTTTGTTATGGATTCTTTTCTTACCTTTACGAAGTATTGGTAACCTACCTTTGAACATTTGTAAAGGGCTGTGTGATAGGGCAGTTTATATAATAACCAACACTGTGTATGTAAAGTGACTAGAAGAAAAAATTAAACTGTCCATCAAATATAGTGCTAGCATTAAAATGTACATAATAATGTGTTAAAATTGTGTGTGTACAAAGAATGTGTATACACATGAAGAAATTATAGCAGCTGTTTTTTATTTTTTTTGGATATGTATAGTTTATTGCAATATTCATATGGATGACGTCCAAAGAGGTCTTCACTTGTTTGGCAAATTTCTGCAATCAACCTACTTTAAAAAAAAAAAAATTCAGATTCATAATAAAGTTCTAGTCTTCATTGTAACATTTAATTCTGATAATAATTTTGTGTGCTATGTAAGTGTATGAAAACAACAAAAGCAATAAAAAATATTTACACTAGCAGCTGAGTGGTGTGATACAGCTGACATAAATTGTCTCCAGGTTACGTATGTAACCATGGTTGTCTGAGGTAACAAGAAGCTGTGTCAACAACGCTTTTGAAACGCTTCTGCTTTGTCCATGCTCTGAATCACTATAACAGAACCTTTCAGAAACCTAGCTGAAGTATTAAGTGAAGCACAAGCATCCAAGCGACCAGCCTAGTGAGTGCTGCTAGATACTGGGTATCAACCCTATCCCTATCCTACCCGGGATCCAGGCTATCACTGTTTGCTTCTCTGAGACTCTAAGATATTTACTAAACTTGACCTACAAAGAACCTTTGATGCACATCAAAGAGGATGTGCATCAAAGGTTCTTTGATGCACATCAAAGAGGATGAATGGAAGGTAGTATTCAACACCATCAGTCACTTTGAATATTGAATCATACCCTATGACCTTGCTAATACACCATAAGTTTTCAGGCATTTATAAACTCATTTCTTTGCCACCTTTATGATAATTTTTATTTACAATGTCCTGATCCTCTCAGAATTGAAAACAGTATATCCATTAGGTCAAAGCAGCTCAAAAATGACATTAAGTGGATGATGCTGTATGTCAAATTGGGAAGAGTAGACAGCATGAAAATGTGCAAATTTTTAACAGTTTAATAGTGTTTACAATCCACAGAAAGTTTAAAATTAAAAAATACCAATACTGAATAATTTAAATAAACTCTTATAAAACAGTTTGTGTCTAATTGTATTGCTTGTATATCTTCTGTAATTAAAACAATATATGCAAGGAATTACAGTACATTCTCCGAATATTTATTTTAAAATGAAATACACCAAAAATTGAACTAGAGATATATACATTCATTTTTATGGAATGATTTATATGTATGCTTTAAATTGAATTCGGCATGAAAAAGCATCGTAAATACCTGATAATATATTATAATAGCATTTTTACATTGGTCAGACCAGATTTACTTCTAAAACTATGAACCAGAGGCATGTGACATGCTTGCTATGTGTTATTATCTGTAATGTCTGGCCCGGATTCAGATAGGGATAGGTTGTTCCTGGATGGGATAAGGGCCTGCAAGTCAGAATGATCCAAAAACTGTAAAAAACAAAAAGGACGAATGCTACCAAAAAGCAGCATCTAGTTGTTGTTTTTTTCAAAATATCAGATTCATGCCTTTTTCAATTTTTGATTTCCATTCATACTTTTAAAACAAAATAAATAAGCTTTGAGTAAAATTATTTAGTTGTGTAAGCATTGGATATTTTAGGTCCTGTGCTTATTATACTCTGTGCTTTTTTGCCTGCCCATTTCAGTAAATGTTATCAGATTGAAATTATTTCCCCACAGTATTTAGAACATCTCCCCCTGAAGTCAGGCATATGGATCAACTTCCAGTAACAAGGAACACAATAACCAATTTAACATTTGACAGTTTATTTTGAGACACGACATGTACACAAGAATCTATCTAATTTGGCCTTTTTTAAATTTTCTTATTAAGATTTTCTTCACTTCTTCTGTTTTTAGGCTATACAGTAAAGGGTTGATCATTGGAGGTAGCAGGCTATACAACATAATGATTGCTATTTGCAAATCAGCATTAAATGTAATACCTATATTGGCAGCCAAATAATAAAAACACCTTGGTAAGAAGAACAGTGCAATTATAATGAGTTGAGAGCTACATGTGGAAAACACCTTTAGCTTACCCTGTTCACTTGATATTTTAAGGACAGCTAAAATAATGAAGAAATATGAGAAAAGAATAATGGCAAGAGATCCTAGCAGTACAACCATGGCATAAACAAAAGCTGGAACACTATATGAAGTCCTGTCTGTGCATGCAAGTCGGGTGATAGAAACATGATCACAATAGCAGTGTAAAATGGTGTTGGATCCACAGTAAGGGAGGGGGTAAGCCCGGACAACCATCATTATAATGCTAATATGAGCAAAACTCCAGACTACTACTGAAGAAATTACTATATTCCTGTTTGACATTAGAGTATAGTAACGGAATGGGTAACAAATAGCTATATATCGATCTATGGCCATTAATGCAAGTACATATGAATTGACTGTACCAAAATAATGCACTAAGTACATCTGTAAAAAACACGCTCCAAAAGAAATGTTGCCGTCTTGAAACAAATATCTTGCAATGATCTTTGGTAAAGTGCATGTACTGAACAGTACATCAGACAACACAAGACTTGTATAAATAAAATACATGGGTTTATGGAGATTTCTGTTAGTTGTTAACAAAAGAAGAAAAATTCCATTACCTATCAGAGTAAAAACATAAACGCACAGCATAATTGCAGAAATGAAGACATAGTATTTAGGATGAAGTCCAGGGAATCCAAAGATGAAAAAGTCTTTTACAAATGTCACGTTTCTGTCCGACATGATCTGACCTATACTTAAAGAAAAAATTCAATTTTTAATGAATAACTATTTCAGCTTTTTAAAGTATTGTGAGCACTGTATATATGAATAAATCAAGTTTAAATATTATTACATTTATGTAAAATTTACATGGATTACTATATATTTCATATAAATTACAAACAGCTATTATGAAATTAAGTATTTTATCCATACCTTTACAGAGTCATAGCACATCAGGAAATATGTCAGTGCTCTAGGGTAATTTATTTATCTGAACATGTCAAGTCATAAGTCACATGTCTAGCAACATGTATTATTAACATTATGTAAATTTCTTAAGACTTGTGTAAGAAGCTAAATTTTTTTCTCCATAATAAAGTGTGCATAAACAACATCAACATGATATTCAGGACATTTTACTGCCAATTTATGTGGAATTGTTGAACTGCTAAATAGTAAAATGACTATTTTTTGAATATAATTTAGATCATCAGTGAAGCACAGAAACCCATTGTATTGTGTATGTCAGAGGTGGGAGGTAACAAAGTACAAATAGTTTGTTACTGTACTTAAGTAGATTTTTCTGGTATCAGTACTTTACTTCACTATTTATTTTTTTACAATCTTTTTTTTTTTTTTTTTTTTTTTTTTACTTTTTTTTTTACAGAAATATCTGTACTTTCTACTACTTAAATTTTCAACCCAGGCCCGTTACTTTAGTTTTAATCTATTTATTTTGTGGATTTTGTGGATTATTTTTTATTTTCACTGCACGCCTATTTTAGCCCATCAACCTATTACCTGTCAATGTGTGGCTTTTTCAATCCACTGGTGTAATATTTCCTGGCTCTGACACACCACAGATGTGGGCTAGTTTACAAAGCTCACAATAAGGAGGCAGAAGGCAAAAAGAAGTATGGGGTTAACGTGGATGAGACAGAAGGAGTCAGCGACGTAAACATGCGGCAAGTCTCAAATCAAACACCAAAATACTTTTTTTATTCATGACGGCAAAACAAATTTAAATTACTATGTTATTTGTTCGTACATATACAAGAAACACATTATTCAAATTTGTAAAAAGTTTACTTTTATTTGTACACACTCATAATTAAAACAAAGCGCTTTTTTGTAAAATAAAGAAAACAGACAGGGGGTGCTCTCTGCCGTCATCTTCCTCCACCAACACATCAATAAATGAACCAGAATCTCACCAAATACTTGCCTCACAGACATAATAAATATATTATTCAGTCCAGAACTTTTACCTGAGTATTTAAAAACGATTATTTTTACTTTTACTTAAGTAAAAGATTTGTGAACTTTGGCCACCTCTGAAATATGTATTAAAACAACATGTGTTAATATTATCATTGTGTTTATTGCAGACTACAATATATGCAATAGTGATTTACCAGCTCGGGAGGATAAGAGGCGGATACTGCGTTCCATCAATCAACTCAGATGAAATGTAGGTTAAGGATGGAAGGCAGATGTGGACCTCAGAACACCTTGGCTCGAATTTTAAAGAAAGCAGACAGGTGCAGCCTAAAATTAAAAGGAACTGCCTTAAGAATTTTTAAAATGAAATCTGGAAGAGAGAATTCTTAAGGGCTGGGCATAATTGCAATGCCAGAAAGACAATCTTTTATTTACCAAACAAAGCTTCTTTTTGAGGTCTATTGTAAAGAGGTTGCTTACCAAGGCCCAGAGGTCTGATGCAGATTTGATCAGCGATTGGCCAAGTTTTGTTAATTAAAAAATGTTAATGGATATATTATGGTTATGAATGATATGATCGACTTTATTTTTTTATTATAGAATAATAGAAAAATAACTTTATTAGAGTTAAGTGAGGCAGTGTTTATGCTGTCTTAAATTCAAACAGTGTATATCAGGGCTTCATTATATTACAACTAAAAGAGTAACAGAAGACTAAAAGCATAAAAAAATGGAGGAAGCAAATGATAAAGCAAAGAAGCAATAGTGCTTTAAATTGTGCTATATAATGGTGCTATCTATCTATCTATCTATCTATCTATCTATCTATCTATCTATCTATCTATCTATCTATCTAATGTATTTACATCTTCTGATTTTACTAGATTGAGCATTAGAGGGAACAGGCTACATTGGTCAGGTAATTGAGACACCCATGTAAAAGCAGAGGGAAAAACTGTTTAATGTTAAACTGTTAATTTGTGTTCAAATTTACAAGACATCTACAAAAAATGTAGGAATAAAATATTGAATCATTTAGGAATATAATTTGCTGTGTTTTATAGTGTATAACTATATTAAAGATTATATTGGGTTCTTTTTTTAAATCACATGTACTATACCTATTTACTTGACCATTTCTAAATAGCTACTTAAATATAAATGTTAATAACATTTAAGATTGAGGACATTTTTGCTTTTTAATAATATAATAGATTTTCTTCATGGTTTTCAAATCATTCAACTGTTTGATTACTGCAGTATCTGCTGAAATCAGGCACCATGAGTAAAGCGTATTCCACTACAAAAACAGAAACATAATGGCACAGTAAACACATCATAATATCAAATATCATATTGTCAAAAATATTTGGACACCCACCATTTATGGCTATATGTGTTTTGGAGGTACACAGTTCTATATGATGGCTTTGGATGTGGTAGAATAAACTTTTCCACACAAAACCAGCTCCATGAAAATAAGGTTTTTATGAGATGAATTAGATGACCTTGTTAGATGAGAGTGCTCTGCTATAGAGCTCTGACCTCAACTCTATTAAGGACTTTTTGGATGAACTGGAACACTGAGTGAAAACCAGCGCTACTCACCCTGCATCAGTAACTGCCTTTCATAATACCCGTGTGGCTGATGAATACAAATATCCATAAGCACACTCCAAAATCTAGTGGAAAAGCTTCCTGGAAGAGTGTAGGGAATTATCAGAGCAAATTAGGACTAAATGTGGAATGTAATGTTTAAAGATCAAGTACCCCAATTATGACCAGGTGACCGAATACTTGGAAATATATATTCAACATATCAATTTAGAAATGCCTTGTGCCAGACTGCTTCAAAACCTCCACTATCATCACATGACTTATAGGAATTACTGGACTTAATCTTTATAGGGAGATCTTTAATGTGATCTTTCTAAAACCAAAAATATATAAATTAATAATAATAATAATAATAATAATAATAAAAACATAAAATGACATTTCTAATACCCTTGTGGCTGAATGAGCACATCCACAAGCAGACTAAAAAAAAAATGGAACATCTACCCATAAATGTGAAGGTTATAATAATAGCAAATAGAAAATAATGTAACTTGAAATGTTCAAAAATAACAGATTTACACATTTTTTCCCTACACTGTATCTTAAAACCTGATATGCTATGTTGGCCTTTTAAAATATTTTCTTATCAAAATATTCTTAACTTCTTCTGTTTTTAGACTGTAGATTAAAGGGTTGATCATTGGAGGTAGCATGCTATACAGCAAAACAATTGCTATTTGCAAATCAGCAATAAATGCAATACCTACATAGGCAGCCAAGTAATTAAAACACCTTTGTAAGAAGAACAGAGCAATTATTATAAGCTGAGAACTACATGTGGAAAAAGTCTTTAGCCGCCCCTGAGTACTTGATATTTTTAGAATAGCTAAAATAATAAAGGAATAGGAGAGCACAATGATGGCAAGAGATCCTAGCAGTACTACCATGGCATAAACAAAAGCTGGAAAACTATATAGAGTCCTGTCTGTGCATGCAAGTCGGGTAATAGAAATATGATCACAATAACAGTGTACAATGGTAATAGCTCCGCAGTAAGGAAGGGAATAAGCCCGAACAACCATCATTATACTGCTAGGATGAGCAAAAAGCCAGACCACTATGCTTAGAATGACTATATTTCTGTTTGACATAATAATATGGTAATGAAATGGGAAGCAGATTGCTATATATCGATCTATGGCCATTAAAGCATCTGACAGTTTATTTTGAGAAGACATATACACAAGAATCTATGTAATTTGGCCTTTTTTTAATTTTCTTATTAAGATTTTCTTTACTTCTTCTGTATTTAGACTATACAGTAAAGGGTTGATCATTGGAGGTAGCAGGCTATACAACATAATGACTGCTATTTGCAAATCAGCATTAAATGTAATACCTATATTGGCAGCCAAATAATAAAAACACCTTGGTAGGAAAAACAGTGCAATTATAATGAGTTGAGAGCTACATGTGGAAAACACCTTAAGCTTCCCCTGTGCACTTGATATTTTAAGGACAGCTAAAATAATGAAGAAATATGAGAAAAGAATAATGGCAAGAGATCCTAGCAGTACTACCATGGCATAAACAAAAGCTGGAACACTATATGGAGTCCTGTCTGTGCATGCAAGTCGGGTGATAGAAACATGATCACAATAGCAGTGTAAAATGGTGTTGGATCCACAGTAAGGGAGGGGGTAAGCCCGAACAACCATCATTATAATGCTAAGATGAGCAAAAATCCAGATTACAATTGAAGAAATTACTATATTCCTGTTTGACATAAAAGTATGGTAACGGAATGGGTAACAAACAGCTATATATCGATCTATGGCCATTAATGCAAGTACATATGAATTGACCACACCAAAATAATGCACTAAGTACATTTGGAAAAAACATGCTGCAAAGGAAATGATCCCTTCTTGGAACCAATATCTAGCAATGATCTTTGGTAAGGTGCATGTACAGAACAATACATCAGACAACACAAGACTTATATATATAAAATACATGGGTTTATGGAGACTTTTGTTCGTTGCAAACAAAAGCAGAAAAATCCCATTTCCTATTAAAATGCACAAATAAATGAAAAACATAATTGCAGATACAAAGACATAGTAGTTAGGATGAAGTCCAGGAAAACCAACAATGAAAAAGTCTTTCACAATTGTCACGTTTTTACTTGACATGACCTGATGCCCTAAAGAGAATGTATATAATATAATGCAGATTTATTCAAGCATATTAAACCATAATATACTACTGTATTGTTAGTAGATCATGATGAATAATTTTTTTGTTATGCATTATATTCATACCTTTATGGAGTGTTGGTAACCTACCTTTGAACATTTGTAAAGGGCTGTGCTGCAGGGCAGTTTATATAATAACCCAAACTGTGCATGTCATGTGACTAGAAAGAAAAACATTAACTGTCTATCAAATTTAGCCCTAGCATTAAAACATTACATAATAATGTGTTAAAATTGTGTGTATACAAAAAATGTGTATACACACGTAGAAATTATGACAGCTGCTTTTATGTTTTGTATATTTATAGTTTATTGCAATATTCATATGGATGATGTCCAAAGAGATCCTCACTTGTTTGGCAAATTTCTGCAATCAACCTGCTTTTTAAATTTTTTTTCCAGATTCATAATTTAGTTCTAGTCTTCATTGTAACATTTCATTCTGATAATAATTTTGTGTGCTATGTAAGTGCATGAAAACAACAAAACCAATAAAAAATAATCACACTAGCAGCTGAGTGGTACTAATACAGCTGACATGAATTGTCTCCAGGTTACGTTTGTAACCATGGTTCTCTAAGGTAACAAGAAGCTGTGTCACCAAAGTTTTTGAAACGCTTCTGCTTTGTCCATGCTTTAAATCAGGTGTATAATCAGTCCAATGGAAAGCGCGCCATTACCAGCGAGGTAAATTCATGACCAGGAAGCTTTAAAAAGCACATGGAGTGAAGCCGGCTCTAGGAAAGGAAGTGCTGCAGGGATGCCAGCAGTGTGGCCTGGAGTTGCTGTGTCTCATTATCTCAGGGATCCATGGTCACATACATAACGTCTTTAGGCTACGTATGTAATCCTGGTTCCCTGATGGAACGAGACGCTGTGTCAGAATGCTTTGGGAATGCAGCTACATGAAACTGGCACCAGCTAGAAAAGGAAGGAAGTGCTGAAGGCACACCGTAGGTGTGGCAAAGAGTCTCGTATTTTTCCTCACAGAACAATGGTTACATATGTAACCTAGAGACGTTCCCTTTTAGGAACTCGAGCTGCATCGGAATGCTTTTTAATAACACCCAATACCACCAGACTGACCAGTTCCTGAGTAGTGTGAATGAGCACAGCTAGGTCAAAGGACAAAGGTGCCAGAAGTGGTGCAAGGGGGTTGTAAAAACTGACAAAGGTCAGTGGGGTGGACCAGCCCTCAGTGTCGCAGAGGTCTGGAAGGGACACTCCAAAGGACCAAACCTTAGAAGCTGCCACACTCCAGGTCGAGTGTGCTCTGACCCTGAATGGTTCAGGGAGACCAGAGGAGTCATAGTAGGACATGATAGAGTTGATCTGCTGAGGGTCTGCTTATGAGCAGGAAGGCCTCTTCTCGAAGGGCTGTAGCAGACTAACAATTGTTCCATCTTCCACCAGGGACTTGTCTTGTG
>MU551575.1:37967-69821 GCA_024362625.1 Silurus asotus | reverse complement strand
AAATTGGCACATAAAATGTTTTGCAGTCTCTCCATATTTTACTATTGATTAGTTGAATAAATCAGTTGCTCAAAAATTGTGCAATTTCTTTTCAAATCAAAGCCTTATTTCACAATACAGTACACGTTCAGTAGGCTTTTCTCCTTCACCTAAACAATTGTCAGGGATTCCCCTGCCACGCCCCCCTCGGCCGCTACGCCCCCCTCAGTAGCTCTCATGGTTCCTCGTTATCTCGTGCCTGCCTGAACGACCGACAGCTGTGGCTCGTTACGGATCAGCCTATATAGACTCACGTTCTCGAGTCACAGGCTGTCGGTTCTTAAATGTCTTGCTGGTGATTCCCCGTGGCTGCTCGACCGCCAGCATTCCCCGCCAGCATTCCCCGCTGGTGCCGTTTCCCAACCCTGTTCCGTGGTGGACTACTCTTGGCCATAGGAGGTTTACTTTCGTTTTGCTTTCCGTTGGACTTTAACTTCCGTTGTGGATTACTCGTCTCGAGCGGATATCTTAGTTTGCTTCTCTCCTTGGCATATGTGAGTGTTGTTTGGATGAACTGTTTTTTCAATAAACCATGATTGACTTACTTCCGCTTCCGCGTCATGGTCGTCAGCCTGACAACAATAGGGCTGTGTGGCAATTAATATTTGAGTTCTCTCATGTCATTATGTCAACAACCATGAAGACAAATAACAAATTCATGAGCATGGGTTTAATTCCTAAAAACACTATGATATAATTATATGGCTAAATTTAGTGCATTTAATTATATATTGTTTTTCTCGTTTTAAGAGAATCTAAAGAAAACAACTGAACTTAGAAATACTACATGGCCAAACGTCTGTGCCTCTGTGCCTCTGAAGACTGGGGTGTAGTTAGTTGTCCGGTTAATTCCAATTGATACAACATACAAAGACACTGTGTGCTTCAAACATTGTGGCAACAGTTGGGGGTAGAAGCACATTTGGATGTTATGATCAGGTGATCAAGAACCCTAGGATTCTTCTGACATTAAAATATGGTTTTGAACAAAATTTGCCAATATTTGACTTCCATGTCAAACTGCAATAAGTGTTTGGTTTAAATGACCTGATGATCTTGAGCGATGGCAGACTGACTTCCTATACGAATTTGTTAACTAAAATTTTTGAACTCATTTATTATTTTTGAATACACACTCAGTGTATTCTTCTATAATAAAAGAGAAGACACCAAACATTATTATTATTATTATTATTATTATTGTGTGACAAGTTTGTTTGCATGTACATATAATGTACACTAAACTGATTGATACATCTGTGTGTGTGTGTGTGTGTGCGTGTGCGTGTGTGTGTGCGCGTGTGCGTCAGAATTGACTTGATTTTTTAAAAGCTTTGTAAGAAAACATATGGACAGTAAAAAGCGTAAATTAAAAGTAAAACAAATAATGCTCATGTATAATGAAGTTTTGTCTACCACAGTATATGACTAATAGAAAAGTGATTGGTAACAGTAACTAAATTGCCAATCTACCTGAGTATTGTGATATACATTCTACTAAATTAACACTGGCAATAAAAAAAGCTTTTTGTAAATTGTTATTCATCGTGTTAAAAGTAAAAATTATTCGTAATTAAACAAAGATTCAAAACCAAATTTGACTAAACACCTGTTAGAAGAGTCATATATATATATATATATATAGTCGCTCTGGATAAGGGCGTCTGCTAAATGCCGCAAATGTAAATGTAAATGTAAATAAATAAGATACAGTTCATATTATTATGAAAACAATCATGGGGAAAAAAAGGAAGTTAGACACCTTACCATAAGTGTGATACTGTAAGATTAGTAAAACTAACAATACCCTCTGGTCATTACATAAAATTTTAATTTTTTTTTTATTAATTTTTTTCAACAGTCCAGGACCACACTAAAAAAAAATAAATGAATAAAAAGTCATTTTCCCGTTTCTTAATGGATGCACGCAAAAGAAAATCAGAGAATTATATATCAGTTGTTACCAGTGGTGAAAAGGGAATTTGTCTTCCTCAGTATGAGAAAAATCTTGAACATGACACAGTGGATTCTTCAGCAAGAAATATAAGATTTTGTTTAACCGAACGCTATTATTTAGGTTGTGTAAGCTCCGCCCACTTAAACTACTGTGACGTTCACAATTCTAGAATGTAAACAATAACAAATGCTATGATAGTCTAGCTAAAACAAAACAGTTACGATATTTCTAAAATTCTAAAAACTACAATTAGATGATAACGTGAAATTACGGGAACCAATAGGTTACTTTCGTAACCCCGGTTCTCTGAATCATCAAGTGGAGAGATCCACCTATGGGAAGGACATCCGTACCTGACCTCTGCAGAAGCATCCAATTGCACCAAGTCTTGGCTAAGTGAGCATATTCGCTTCTCGTGCAGCAAGCGGGGCAAACTTGGTGGATCTCTCCACTCGATGATTCAGAGAACCAGGGTTACGAAATTAACCTATTGTTCTCTTTCACCATCTCGTGTTCGAGATACACCTATGGGAGATATAGACAACTCCCCGGTTGCCCAATACACTCACAGCGAGGCTCTGTAAGCCAGAGGACAGCCAAACAGGTGGTGCACAGCACGTCACAAAGCAGAATACACAATATACTGTTTGGGATAAAAACCCAGCCATGGAACGAAACAAGACATGTGGCAACATGCATGTCAGAACCCTAATGATGGCCTACAAGTGGGCCGCCTGTAGGAAGGAAAAACATGTCCATAGACATGTGAATGGACCAACCTGGGTCTCAAGAAAAGGGGTTCCCGTGTTCCCGGCAGGGCCCAAGAGATGAAGAGCTGGTCGTTTTTAGAAAAGAGTTTGTCCTGTTCAATTAAACCTGTAGGGCACTCAAAGAGCACAAAGCATCCAACCCCAGGTCCTCCGCAAAGAAAAAGGCAGAGGATGAAAGGCGGGAAGCACAAACACCTCACCAGCGAAGGCTGGAAAGCATTCAGGCACAAAGGCCGGGTTAGGCCTAAGCAAACCCTATCCCCTTGGAACGAGAATTTAGAGCACGAGAAATGAACCGAGAGCGCATGCAAATGACAGGCACGCCCGGCGGAAGCCAAAAACCAAGCCTGAGGGAGATATTCCCAGAACCCAATCCGGGACTACATCTTTGAAGACCGGAATAGGGCGGCGCCGCCATAGTGGCGTGACATGCAGCGATAGCCGCTAAATCGACCTTGATCGTGGAAAAAGTTCCGCCACGATCGATAAGGTCCCGCCAAAAAACACAATGTCAGAGACCGCGCACAGATATGAAACGAGCCGGTGTCACCTGCACCGCGCCTCAAACACACGCCCCGCGCACTCGTAGAGAGAATGCGTAGAAGAGGTCCTGGCATTCTGAATTGTGGCGATAACGCGCAAAGGACGCCCCAAGGCCTCCAAATACGCCCTCATAGGGGCCAGCCCAGAAGAACCACTCTGTCTGGGCGAGGACGAAAGATTTCCCCGACCGCTCAGGCTGCAAGGTCCGTGCGAAACGGGAGGGGCCAAGGTTCTGCACAAAGGGTGCTTGGCCGAACCTTTCACATAGCAGCCCCCCTATCCGAGCGTGGATCTGCCACTCTAGTAGAGTGGGTTTCCCCTCGACAGAAGGCCCTTGTTTAAAACGCCCAAGATGTGCGTCATCCGTAAGACAGGAAAACTCATGTGCTCCATAACAGCAACATGTGAGCTAGAACATGAAGCTTGGGGGAGCGCATGCTGCCCTGACGGTAGATATGTGCTACAGCTATTGTAATGTCACAGCGTACCAGCACAGGATGCCTTCAGAGCTTTGAACACAGTGGAGAGCTTAAAATAACTCATATGGGCTGAATGGAGTGAGTTTGGCCATACACCGTTCACTGATCTGCCCTCCTGTGTGGCTCCTCACCCCTTGAAGGAGGCATCTGTGGTTACCACTTTCCACAGCACCGCTCCAGTGGCTCAGCACGGCCATGCAAGCGCGCACGCGTGTCACAGTGACAGCGGCAAAGATTGCGCAATGGGCCGAGATGAAGGGACAAAACCACTTCATGCAAGCCCTCATTCTCATTAGTCATAGAGGCAAACACGGACAGCCGAAGCCGTAAGTGATGAGGGAGGCAGCTAGAAAAGTACTTGGTGTAAAATCTGGAAATAGAAAGCAAGACAAGGAGACATGGTGGTGGAATGAGGAAGGGCAGGAAAGCATAAGAAGAAAGAGGTTGGCAAAAGAGTGGGGTGCAGGACATGGATGAGGACAGTGTGACGGCAGTGAAGTGAGCAGTACGTACGCCAGACTGGTTGTGGAGAGGTAAGACATGCAGGTAGTTGGTGTGAAAGAGGCAGATGTAGAGGACAGGGTGGTATGGAGACGGATGATCCGCTGTGGCGACCCCTAATGGGAGCAGCCGAAAGAAGAAGAAGAAGAATACAGTTCTTTTGTTAAAACTCAGAAAATATGCTGGTATTTTTTTTTATCACATAGATATACAAATTAAAAGAAAAAGTATAAACAAGCAAATAGGCAGTAACTGCAGTAACAAGCACGGACTTCCCCTTTCTCGTGCACCGCTTCCGACGCCCCGCCTCCCCGGACTTCTCGAATACGTCATCATGCAGATTGGTGGCTGCGTGCTTTCTGTACAGCATCTGGCAGTCGTATAAAATATCACAACTGTCTTTGGTGTAAATATACATGGGCGTAAATCCCGGGGGGGACGGAGGGGACATGTCCCCCCCATCCGAGGGATAAAAATATTTTAAAAAATCGCACTCTATATCGCACTCACATATGTATTCTTTATTATATAAAAAATACATGTGTGTATAACTAAAATAATTGTGTAAGTAGAAAAAAACCCGCAAAAATGCATTTAGAAACAGTTGAGTTCCCCCTCCCCTTCCTCACAGTGGTTTGACCCATGTTCAACTCCATTAAGTAGGGTATTTTATTCACTTATTTTATTCACTAATTAAAGCAATTCTCTTTAATGTAGTTGATGCAGACTCATTCATTAATTAGTTGCGGCAAAAGCTGATTACGGATGTAATTTTCCATGAATCTGCTCTATTAGTGATTAAAATATTACTTATCTAGTGAACGTTAGCTTGTGTACAATAGCTTGTAGCATAGTGCACTGACACTAACACACCAAAGCCGTTTCACATGCAGTGTTTTATTTGGGACGACTTGGAATAATGTTAACATTAACACACAAGGAGCATATTGTTTATCTGTGCATTTACTAAATGATCACTGTGCTACGTCCGAACTGACCCCACTTTATTTTTTTGTATAATCAATTTATATTCTGTTCTTAAGTGTCTTCATTAATTTGTAAATTAAATGTTAAACTTTTATTATTACTTGTTTTTATTGTTGTGGTTATTTTTTATGATAGTTTTACTTTCTTTGTGTAAAGCAGTTTGAATTACCATTGTAATTGACGCAGTCTCCATGCTACAATAATAATGTACTGTGTCTTTATACTGTAAGTACAATTTGACTGTATTATTTGTGTCCCCCACTCAAGAATTGCTCATGAGAAATTTTATATTAATTGTCCCCCCTACTGTTTGCGCCCAAAATTTACGCCCATGTAAATATACTTGGGAAAAGTCCGGCTAAAAACGCGATTTTTCACAATTTTGTATCCGAAAAGGCCGCTGCGTGCTGCTGTATACATTTTGGAACCAAAAACACATCCAAAGATGAACCCACAGCGTCAATCCTAACCTCATACTATTGTATATTTGGGGTTTCTTATCCACATGTACATGTTGGTTTCTTCCAAAATATAAATTAGAATGGCAATGATAAATTGATGTATTCTGAACTCAGTGATAGAATGGCATCTCAATCAATAATCTTTAAGGTATCAAAACTGTACATCTCTCTCTCACACACACACACACACACACACACACACACACACACACACACTAAAAAGACTTTCAACCAAATCAGAAAAAGATAAGTGTCAAAAATATATTTATTCTGGATTGAAATTTACTACATAAACCCAACATCACTTCAATATTTAGTTGGCTGATGACATTCAGTTCGAATACATCTGTTAGATAGTTACAGTCAAATATACACATTCTGTATCATATAGTCAAACTGAAATATTAATGATAGATAATACAGTTCTTTTGTTAAAACTCAGAAAATCAGAACATTTGCTGGTGTATTTCTTTTATCACAAAGATATAAAAACTAAAACAAGAAAATGAAAAAAAAGGAAAAGAAAAAGTATAAACAAGCAATTAGGCAGTAACTGTTAAGACAGAACTTGACATTTTAGCACAAATTCCCTTTAATTTCCTTTAAGATATTTATAATTTCTTTGAGTTCTTTGTTCTGCAGCTTCAGCATGGAGACTTGGTCTTCTATGCATTTAACATACTAATTTTTTCTGTGTCGACTTTCTTTAGACGCATACCTGCAAAAAGCACAAGTGACAAAGGCAAAATACCACATTCACTAGTTCAGTGCAGCAAATCAGCTCTGTAAGACAACCACCTTACACACACACACACACACACACAATTTATTTAAGCGGTCTTCACAATCTTCAAGATATAAAACTATAGAAGCAATGCATCTGTGCCTGTTTTTCTTGAGTTGTGAGCAGTGACTAAAGAGAAAGTGCTTTTGCTCAGATCCATTCAGTAATCCGTAAAAAAAAAAAAAAAAAAGTGTGATTTCGAACATTTTTTTCTAATTTAGATTTGCAAAAGTACACATCTTTCAAGGCCTTGAATTCTTCAATGGGTGTCCTGTTTTGATTTTCGAGGACGATTCTCAAGACATTTGACATACTATTTCTTCTTCCAGTGGCATTCCATAGGACAGTCTGACCCTTGCTGTTCTTACAGGCGTCTTGTCCCCTGCTCTGAAGGCGGAGTCTCTAGACTTTAATTGCACATGCACCTTTATGGTCATCCATGGCTTCTGGTTGGAACGTGTGGTGATGGACTTGGAGATGGTCATGTCATCAATGGACTTGTTGATGTAGCTGGTCAATAAAGTCGTGTGCTCCTCCAAGTTGATTGAGTCGCTGTTGGTTGCTGCTTCCCTAAACATGTTTCAGTCATTGCAATGAAAACAATCCAGAAGAGCAGAGGTGGCCCCAGCTGGCCAGGTTTTCACCTGTTTCAGAATTGGTGTAGAGCACCTCAGGAGCGGTCTGTATGCTGGAAATAGCATGACATAGATGTGGTCTGAGTAGCCGAGGTGGGGGCGGGGCTCCGAACAGTTCGGACTGGGGATGTTTGTGTAAATTTTCAATATTCCGTATACTTCAATATTCAGTTGGCTGATAATATTGAGCCCTAATACGTGTTAGATAGTTACATTCAAATATACACAAACAGCTTCTTTATTATATAGTCAAACTGAAATATTGATAAATCAATAGATGATACATTTCTTTTGTTAAAACTCAGGAAAGCATTTATTTGCTGGTATTTTTCTTTTATCACAAAGATATAAAAACTAAAGCAGAAGATTAAAATGCAGAATAATGAATAATAAAAAATAAAAGAAATCTATAAATAAGCAATTAGGCAGTAACTGTTAAGACAGAACTTGACATCTCAGCACAAATTCCCTTTATTTTCCTTTAAAATATTTATAATTTCCTTGAGTTTTTTGTTCTGCAGCTTCAGCATGGAGACTTCTATGCATTTTACATACTCCATTTTTCTGCGTCAACTTTTTTTAGCCGCATACCTGCAAAAAGCACAAGTGACAAAGGCAAAATACCACATTCACTGGTTCAGTGCAGCAAATCAGCTTTGTGAAGCAACCACCTCACACACACACACACACACACACACACACAATTTTCTGAAGCGGTCATCACAATCTTCAAGATATAAAACCACATAAGCAATGCATCTGTTCCTGTTTTTCTTGAGTTGCGAGCAGTGACTAAAGAGAAAGTGCTTTTGCTCAGATCCATTCAGTAATCCGTAAAGAGAAAAGTCTCCAATGTGTGATTTCGAACAGTTTCTTTCTTAATCATTTGCGACAATACAAGTCTTTTAAGGCCTTGAGTTCTTCGATGAGTGTCTTGTTTTGATTTTCGAGCACGGCAACACGATTCTCAAGACATTTGACATACTCTTTCTTCTTCCGGCGGCATTCCCGTGCAGCTTCCCTGGAAGCGATAACAAAGACCCTCTAATGAGCATAATCACATCCAACTTGATGTCAAGAGCCACTTCAATCACTTTCCCAAAGAGGCATTGTTTTTTTTTTTTTTTATGGTGTTTTTTAAGAGCAACTTCTAGGCACCTCAGACAATTTATAACAATTGTTGTAATATATTTCTTAAGTAAAATTAACCCCAGCCTCTCACAGGAATTTAACAGGTTTTAACAGGAGGGTAATTTAACAGGATTAGCCAATTATGTGGAAGCAGCAGAATGTATAATGTAGATTCAGATGAAGACCTTCTGTTAATGCACACATCAAACATCAACTGTTAGTAATTTTGACAGTGGTTCGGACGTTGGTCTCTAGCAAGCTGGTTGGAGGTCAGGAAGTTGACTCTGAAGGCTGAATTTAGCTTTGTGTGATCTTTTGCTTTAATTGTTCATCTGTCTCAATATGAGTAAGCGAAGCCTTCTTGGCAGGTTCAAAACAGTTTTTTTATAACATATTTGATTTTAAGAACTACTGGTATCTGGACCTGGTGCTAAGTCTAGAACTTGAGTGTTACCTGTTCTTCATCAGGCGAATCTCCCTCTTCCGTGAGGCATCCTCACAAAGTTGCTGAGAGTTGTGCAGTGGGGTTGGGGAGCTCGCCATCACTACACCCTGCTGCAGGCTGGTGTTGGTAGAACAGATCTGATATGCCGACACGTCTCCAGTAGCAGCTAAAGTAACCCACACACAAACAAATTAAACTACAGTCAGGAGCATGTTCTATATATAATTTTTTTAAATAATAATTTAAACATGAATATATATTTAATGCAAAAATGAATCTGTCACGAAGTTTATTAAACCCTGCCTTGTTAATAAGCAGTGAAGATTTTTTTTTATATTAATGGACTAAGAAAACTGTACAAAACAGAAGTAAAAAAGTACTCCCTGATCATTATATGGAACCTGTATTTAACAGTATATTTAAAGTGTTAATTATTGTTAATTAAATAAATAATTAAATTTAGTTAATATCTGTCTTGACACATATAGTCATCAATATAGTACTACTTTTTAAGCAGAAACAAACCAAAAAACATGCCAATTCATAAACAATGTCTTAGCATTTGAAAGGTGGACAGAGTCCAGAGAGGACATACTTTACTAGGAGCTCTTTGATCTTGTGCTTAACCATAAATGTATTCTAACCAGTGCATCTATTGTACACATGTCTACTTGAGGCTTACAGAATGACACAGGGGCCTCTCTAGAGAGATTTCCCAGTTTGATTACAGGGGAAATCCCCCTCCTGATTATGTATCTTGGAGGTGTATGGAAAACTTTTTAAATGACAATGGCTATAGTGTATATTTGGGAGTAGAATGTGGGGTTGGTGTAGACTGTACACTGGATACTGCTAATAAGTAACAAATTTGCTTTTTGTGTACAGAGATCAATAGGATTATTTAAGCTACAGAAATGACTCAACAGATTTTCTTTGCATTACTGTTACATAGTGATATCTGTGTTATCAGCAATAAAAACAACAGGGGGCAAACAGATAGCAATTCTAAGTTTGTCAACATTACATTAAGCCAAGTAAATAAATTTAGCAACAACACAAAAGCAAGCAATGTTAAATGATTCTCTACATGTTTTGACTGTAATCTTTCTAATAGTTATATGAGTGGCATAAGTATTTGTCAACGGACTTCAACTTTGCTCATTTGGGTCCCTTTTATTCCAGCATAGACCTTCTCTGCTCTCTGTTTTATAATAAACACAGAAGGAATTGAGTTTTTTGCCAGAAGACAAAATGACTCTGCTTTTAATTCTCTTTTACATCCTCTGGTTTGATACTTAAATATCCATAATTTTTCCATGGTGCACAGACCACTTGTAAACTAAAAAAAAATTTAATAAAAAAAAAAAAATTATTATATATATTATTATTATATATTATAGCATCGGTCATTAGAGCTATAACATGAACATATTAATATTATAATATTATTGCACTAATTCTTATATGTTAGTGTTTACAGTAACAGCTCATACACAGGACTTGTGTAGTGAACCTCTAACTACTAAATGTTTTTTCAATGAACGGTTGTTGTTTAATAACAAAAGAACTGTTGATGTCATGAAGCTAATACTGTAAAACATTTAGAGAGCATGCTTATTTTACTTCTGATGCTCCACTGCAAAGATTAGGTTTTACAGACAAAAACTAATACCAACTTTCAGACCAAAAAAACTCTGCCTTTCTATCACATTCTATCAGTGTGTGATCACAACACTGGTGTGTTTTGTCTCTGTCAGTGAGCAACGTCAGAGGGAGACGTCAAAGTGACGTGACTCACTCAGGCCCACATTTTTTGATCAATTCAGATTACACACAGTGGAATAGGTTTAGGTTTATTACATGCTGGGCATTCTAGTTTATTGTAGTTCAGTTATTTATGGGTAAAAACAGGAAAACAGTAGGAAATACAATCCCAGGCAACAGTTTGCTATATACCATTACAAACAAAATGTAACATTTCAGTTTTATGCTGGAATTGTCCCATAAGTTTACATTCAACAACTTTCAGAGTAAACGCACACTTCACATGTGAGAATGATGTGATAGAAAAGTAAGAGAACCAGCCAGGACACAGACTGGCCTGTGTTCAGATTTGTTAACAAGCTGTCAAAGTCACACTGTTCAGCAGAATAACACTAAAATGTGGTCAACTTCCTGTTATAACTATGACTAGCTCCAAAAGCCAAAGCTGTCCTTTAGCACCAGATATGCAAACGACAGTTAAAGCACTCGTGTTCAGAGTGGAAAACAAATCATTCAAGGTTGCTTTTACCTTTTCTTGATTTTTCTCAAAGAGTTATTTCCCTGAGGATCTTTTCTTTTCTCTGTGGACATCTCTGTCTCGCAGAGACAGCAACGGTTTATTACTTAACAGATGATTAATTTTGTAATGTCTTGCTCTTGCAAAAGGAACTGTCGGTAATCACAGCGTGACTCTGTACTGACGTCAATGTACACCTTATTTGCTGTTCAGCATTTACATTTCCCTGCTGGCGTCCAGTTCCAGGAAGCACGATGACGTCAGTGAGTGGGTTGAGCATTCAAGCGTTGCAGGGAGTGGGGGGGAAGGAAGGGGGGATGAGAGACTCAGAGGGAGAGTAAGAGAGAGAGAGAGAGAGAGAGAGAGAGAGAGAGAGAGAGAGAGAGAGAGAGAGAAAGAGAGAGAATGTTTGCCCATTTGTATTTGTGTTTGTGTGAGAAGAGAGAGAGAGAGAGAGAGAGAAAGAGAGAGAGAGAGAGAGTAAGCGAAAAAGAATGTGTGTGTGTGTGTGTGTGTGTGTGTGTGTGTGTGTGTGTGTGTGTGTGTGTGTGTGTGTGTGTGAGAGAGAGAGAGAGAGAGCGAGAACAGGAAGGGTTGATAAAAGCAAAAGTGGAAAAGAAAAAAGGATGGCTACAGACAGAACCGAACAGGCAAGGAAGCACTTTCTGTAATATAACTTATTGCGGAGGTTTAGAACATTATAACTTTGTATCTGATACTAATATATAGGAAGAAATATGGCATTTAAATGTCTCAAAACAAGTTAAAAAATGAGTTACTTTGTGATATATCTTCATTCCAATAACATTGAAAAGCAGCTTATTCATCTAAAAACTTTAAGCAGCCTAACATACTGTGTTGTTACACCACGCTACCATTAAGTATTATGTGCAATATTTAGGCACTACATCATAACATTTAGAACATTAAGAAAAATCTTTAAAAACATACCCGATTCCGTCTCCTCTCTAATTATAGCCATGTGTTTCTCCGTCTGTCTTCAGACTGCACTGACTATGTGTGCAATTACAATTAAAGCTATTGACATCACTATGACATCACCAGTCTCCTGATGTCAGCAGCTCAGTTTCCTCCTCCCCCCAGTCGTCATTTCTTCCTCCTTCATCAAGCCAAAAGCATTTATGTTGTTATTCTTAGCTTCAAAGCCATATTGTAACATGCAGCAACAAGGGTTTCACTGACTTTTAAGAGCTTGTAGATGAACATAACATTAACTAAATAAAAGGTAAGTGTGTACCATGGGAATGTTTTTTTTTCTTGTCTGTTTTTACAGTGTATGGTATTTTGACACCCTGCCCCTGCCATAAATGCTCATTTATTCACTGGTTGTAGTAGCCAATGCTAAATACTATTAACCATGTCCATTTATATCAAATTATATTATTTACTTAATTAATTACAAACACATAGCAAAATATTAAATGCTGTCCATATTAAGTTCTACATATTGCAAAATAAGGATCTGATCAATAACACAGTGACATTATTAATCAACCAATGCAGTAAATAAAGCAGAACTTTATCTTTAACTACCAATTTATCTAAAAAATTGATCATATTGAGTCCCATATTTAGGCAGTGTGTGGCACAGGACAAAAGCAGGGCCATGATGAAGGCATCTGGAGAGGAAACAGTGAGATTCTGATAATGAGGCTCACTGCTGCCAATTTGGATGCCACCCACAGGATTTATGGTATTTATGGATTTTTTTTCCAGTATTACAAATCCTTTTCTGTTGGTGCTGCAGTAGGCAGGTGCATATACACTAGAGGGAGCAGTTTGCTTACCCAAACACTTTAGTAACTCTTCTGAGCTCAGGTGAAATGGAACCATGCTGAGTCAGATTTTTCCTAGAACACAAAAACATTTCTGTTTAACATGATTTACCTCAAAGCATCGTTAAAAAAAAAAAAAAAAAGATGCTACCTGTTGGAGCAACCTGGAACAATAATATCCTCTTTGCCTCTCTCCATCTCTGCTGCCTAAAAAAACCTTAAATTCTTTTTTTATTTTGTGGAATGACAAAATACACAATACTTTCACTTAATAGAATGTTCACAAAATGTACAACAAATTATTAATAATAAATATTTATAATGAACTGTTGTCTCTTTAGAACAGAAAAATGCATGACCAGAGCAAACCAGATCTGCAAAATAAAAATGTAATTAAATAATACAACTCTTTTATAAGGTTTACACATAACTACTATCTGTATTCTTTATCAGTTTATATTTGCCACTACAGTCCCTGACAAAAGTCTTGTCGCTTGTGTACAAATTGACCTGAAATGCTGCTGAAATATATTTCTAATCAAGTTTTTTTTTTTACAAAAAATGGCTCATTTTAAACCCAACAGCTTTTGTAATAATGTTTCCGTGCAAAACGAAACTGTCAAAAAATATTCTAATATTCACGTAAAGCCCATTGAGTCAATTTTTGCAAAGACATGTGTTGTCGCCTTGTCATATGAGCTTCACCTGTGACTAATAATGGATCAATTAGGTCTCAGGTGTGTATAAAAAGAACCCCAATACACTAGACCTTCACATCAACTGCAACTAGACCCCTGCAAACATGTCTAAGATTCACCCTGAGACTAAAGTTTTGATTATCAAGAGGCTGAATACCAGATCCACTGCTGACGTGGCAGACACCTTTAATGTGTCTCAGCGTCAAGTACAGAGGATAAAAAAAAGATTTGAAGAGACTGGAGATGTTTTTGACAAGCCCATGTCAGGCAGACCCCGCAAGACAACTGCTCGAGAGGACCTTTTGTTGGCTTAAAAATCCAAGGCCAGACCATTTTCCACTGCAGCAGAGTTCCACGAGACCTGGTCCCTGTGTCAACCAGAACAGTTTGTCGGATTCTGTCTCAAAATGGCCTCCTTGGTCAAATCAGTGCCCAGAAGCCAGCACTAAACAAAAGACAATTGAAAAACCATGTGGCATTGGCCAAGGCCCACAGCCTGCTAAAAGGATGGACGCTGGAAAAGTGGCAGAAGGTGGATTTTTGAGATGAATCTTCTGTTGAATTACAACCCAGTCGCCGCAAATATTGCAGGAGACCTACTGGAGCCCGCATGGATCCGAGATTCACCCAGAAACAGAGGTGGCAAAAGTACACACATGCATTACTTAATTAGAAGTACAGATACTCATGTTCTAAAATACTCGGGTAAAAGTTGAAGTACTGATTATACCTTTTTACTTAGGTGAAAGTAAAGAAGTCATGGCTCTGACATGTACTTAAGTAAAAAGTAGTTATTACTTCTACCTGTTTTAGCTGTTAACTGGACCTCACATCATATTAATATTAGATAGATATAATGATAGATAGATAGATAGATAGATAGATAGATAGATAGAACTTTATTGTCATTGCATAGTACAGGTACACAGCAAGGAAATGTGGTTTGGCATCTACCAGAAGTGCAAATAGTACAGATAAATATGTATCATATGTACAGCATGTGATATATATGTAAGCATATGTACAGTGATCAAATATAAAGGCTATAACAGTGCAGAGATGTGTGGACATCATTAAGAGCCTTTGCTATGTTTCAACACAGACAGTTAATGAGGTGATACCGGAGAAAGTGCACCTCTTCAAGTCAAGAAGCTTATATATATATAATCATAGATATTTTACAGATTTGAATGATGTATTGTTTCTATCTGTACGATCAATAAACACAGTCATTTAAGCTCGTTTCGCCATTATGAGGGAAAAACCCACAAAACGCCACCTAGAGGGGTAATTGTGTAAAACATGGCGGATTTGGTGTTTGATTTGAGACTTGGCCATTAATCAAACAAATGTTTACTGATGAAAAATATTTTTCGGTGGAGTTTATTTATTTATTTTTTATATCTAAGTAAAGATGGGACGTCGTGAATAAGTGTATGTTTTGCTGGAGGTTTTAATTTCGCCTCTTTTATATTTAGTTATTTATGTATTTAAATCTTTTTAAATAAAAATGGTAAAAACAGAAATGCGCACTAAATTGATAGCGTGATAATAACATTTAGTGCCGTTTAAAATAATTTAAATTTTGATAGCCAAATATATATATTGTCTACACAAAACTAATTAAAAATGTTGTTACCTAATGAATGTATCCAGGCTGAAGATCCACATATGGAACACAAGCAGAGAAAAGATGATGATCATGAATGTGTCTGTTCTCAGTCATGTTTACATCACTGACTCCCTCTGTCTTATCCACGTTAACCCCAAACTTCTAACTGTCTTCGGCCTGCTGATTCTTATCTTCGTAAAGAGTGAGAGTCAGGACTTTATACACCAGCGGATTAAAAAGACACACAGTAACAGGAAATTGGTTGTTCGGCTTAAATTGGCGCGCAGTGAAAAGAAAAATTTTATATTTCACCATCAATGGATTAAAACTAAAGTAAGAGCTGGTTTTGAAAATGTAAGAAGTAAAAAGTACAGATTTTTGTGTAAAAATGTAATGAGTAAAAGGAAAAAAATTGTCTAAAAATTAAATAGTGGAGTAAAGTACTGATACCAGACAAATCTACTTAAGGCCCTCTATGAAAGCCAGAAAATGTTTCAGCGCTAGGAACTCTGACAACAACTCCAAGAAGTTTATGTCTCCGGATCAGCTGTGGAGGCCAAACTCCGTTCACAGCTCTGCCCATTAGGGTCGTGCCCCAGCCCACCAAAGAAGCGTCTGTCGTCATAGTAACCCTCGACGACACCGCCCCCAAGGTAATCCCCGACCGAAGAGTCGCAGGGCATCCCCAGTGGCACGCATGCGTTATCTTGACCAGCCGATTGAGATGGCATCGGGGACATGAGCGCAAACACCCGACCCATCTATGAAAATCTCTCATCATGAGAAGTCCCAGCCGCACCACAGAAATCAATGAGACCATTAAACCCAGCATTCGTAAGCACACTCGAAATGGGACCATAGTCCCTGCCTGAAAACAGGAGCGACACTGTATGAGAGATGTGATTCTCCTCTCTGACAGCATGATTCGATAGGAGAGGGACTCTAAACTGAGTCCTAGATATTCTGCGCACTGTGTGGGACACAAGCAGCTCTTTTCCCTGTTTATCTTGAAACCCAGGTTGCAGAGATGTGTGACTACGCTCTCCGCATCTCTGACCGCTTGCTCTCTTGACGAGGGGCATATTGGATAATATATATTGGGGGACCGGCCAACCCCAGCTCTTCCATCCTCTGAATCTCCAGCTTGGAGCATCCTTTTGCGGGAAGCTTGCTCTTGAAGGGGCTAGACCAGAAACGAGACATCTCCTTCATGCAAGCCGGCACAGCTGGCAGGAGCTGTCTAGCAGCGGGTTGAGCAGGCGGCAGCCTTTTCCCGTCATAAAGGTGTCTCACAGCTCCCTCCGCGTCTTGGGCCGCGGGCCAGGCTAGGCCTAGCTTAGCTGCAGCTCGCTTGCATACCTCGTGCAGGTTACCATCGGCCTGTAAGGTCACGTCGCCCACGCTCTGGAGTTTCGACTGTTGGGCGGGGAAGGGACCACTGTCATCCTCATCGTCGTCCTCCATGTCCAGGTTATGGAGGTCAGAGTTCGCATCGCCCTCTGCGTCCTCGTCGCACGGAGGTTATCAAAGAGAGGCAGCATGACCGGCCTTCATCAGTTCCGCCCAGCTCGTGGAAGCTCGTGACTGATGCTCGACAGCCGTGGACCTCGCGGCGGCGCCGGACAGGCAGGGGTCCTGTTGGTTAGCCACCGCAACTCTCAGCCGTCTCTCCAAGTGTTTCAGCGCCATTGGCGTGCAGTGAGTGCATGCTTGCAGGTCCGCGAGCGACGTTTGAGTGTGCTTCGAGCCCATGCAGGTGATTCACATCGGGTAAGGGTCCCTGCCCGAGATGGTTACTCCACATGATGATGGACACGAGCGGGATGCAGCCTCCCTGATCTTCGACTCATTTCCTTTGGTGGGGGGATGACCGTCAACATGGATAAGTACGGAGAAACGAGACTCGTCACAACACGTTAGTCTGTTGATGTTCACAGGGTATTTAGCCCTCCAAAAAGCTTCACCTTGATGCGCTAAGCCTGTAATAGCTTGACGCTACCACGTTCCCACCGTATAACTTAATACCCAGCAGGATGGAATAGGAATAGCTCGCCTCGACGCGGACGCTATTCCGTGATGTCGCTCAGTGCAATCCTGTAAGACTGACCTCGCGTTCAGTGGCAGAATCCAATGAGGGCCCGCACGGTGAACAGTTAAGCGAAAACCAGCCGAGAACAGGATTTGCTGAGAGAGCTTAGTGTAGTCCCTCATGGGAAGAAGGCGCGAATGATGTAAGACAGACGTGGTGTCATTGGAGCTTTCGTAGTAAGTCACGCCTAAAGTGATTCCCATAGTGAAACACCGAGCGAAGTTAGAAAAAGATCAGGAATTCCCAGGTTGGTAACCAATAGGTAAGAACCATATATGCAAGAATTCACTCTCTGCTCCTCAATAGGAACAAAAAATTCTTTTTAAACAAACTCAGAAAGAAAACACCCCCACCCCCCAAAACACAGACAAAACCCCAGACAAAGACACACACATACATGCGCACACACACACACCCCACATCCCCCTGCTTAAACAACTAAAGAAACAAAACAAAGGTCATGCATACAGTCCAATTTTGACCACTTTCAAAAAAAAGTGCCAGTAGAACCCCTCAGCATATATTTTATTTTCTCTAACTTGAGAAAAAACATTGTCTTTAAACCACCGAGAGATAGAAGGACATCCTATTGTTTTCCAGTGTAGAATTATGCAATGTCTGGCCAATAAAGATGAGAAAGCTAAAACATCTTTGTGTGCAGAACTCCGACTCGCCGGTAACCCCAAATAACCCCAAATATGTAGTGGGCATGGCGTCAATTGCACTCCAAATATGGAGGACAAAACGCTGAAAAAACCTCTCCAGAATGCATGCAATTTCGGGCACAGAAAGAACATATGACCCAAATGACAGGGGGAAGCATGACATCTGTCACATCTGTCCTCAACCTCAGGATAGATCTTTGCCTGCTTTGATTTGGAAAGATGAATTCTGTACAAAACCTTAAACTGAATGAGGCTGAGGCGGGCACAGGAAGTGGTAGACCGTATCCTATCCACGGCCTTCTCCCACCGTTCATCGCCAAACTGCAGCCCCAACTCCTCCTCCTATGCGGCCCTGGTTTTATCCGTATTACAGCTATTGAGAGATAAAATAAAACTGTATATCTGGGAAATCAAACCACACTGGTGTGGGGCAAACATGACTAAACCCTCCCACGGTTGCTTGGGGGGTACAGAGGGAAAATTGGGAAGGCATTTAGATACAAAGCTGCGGACTTGGAGATATCGAAAAAAATTAGCTGTAGGCAGCCCATACTCCAAGGACAGGCTGGTGAAACTTCTAAAGACGCCATCTTTGTACAAATTATAAAGTTGCTTGACGCCTTTTTCGTGCCACAGTGAGAAAGCTGAATCCAAAAGTGACGGAGGAAACAAATGATTTCTATTCAAGGGACCCAGTGCTGATAGAGCCCTAAATTTAAAGTGACGCCTAAACTGAAACCAAATCTTAAGTGTGTTCAGTACGACTGGATTGTCAGTATATTGAGATGGTTTGACCGGAAAAGGTGAGCAAAGCAGAGCAGATACAGAGGATGATCTACAAGACAGTAGCTCTAGATTGCACCAAGTGGATTCTGTTGAATCGGACCAGAAGTTCAGTTTTTGGATATGTGCAGCCCAGTAGTATATTTGAAAATTGGGCAAAGCAAGCCCGCCACCGAGCCTACATCTCTGCAATAAAGTCTTACGGATTCTGGGCCGTTTTTCACTCCAAAGAAAAGAACTAATGATTCTATCTAAAGAATAAAAAAAATACTTGGGTAAAAATAGTGGAAGTGATTGAAAAAAATAAAGAAACTTGGGCAGAACATTCATTTTAACCGCATTGATTTTTCTTGTTAAAGACAGAGGCAGACTGCTCCACCTCTGAAAATCCGACTTCATGTCCGTCACAAGCGGAGCGAGATTGGCATGAAAAAGTTTGGGTAAGGAACAGGTCACCATGATACCAAGGTATTTAAAGCCTGAACAGTTGGATTTGAATGGCAGATTCAGACGCTGAAGTTGTAGAGCGTCAGTGTTTACCGGATAACACTCCTCTTATGGAAATTCAGTTTGTATCCCGAGAAAAAGCCAAAATCACCCAAGATAGACAAGATGACAGGAATAGAGGCTGCAGGATTCGTCACATATAACAACAAATCATCAGCATATAAGGATACCTTATATTCCGCCCCCTTGTGAGTTATACCCTTAAAGGTTAACGAGGATTTAAGTTTAATGGATAATGGCTCAATGGCAAGGGCGAATAGCAATGGTGACAGTGGGCACCCCTGCCGGGTTCCACGCCTGAGACTGAAATAATCAGAGCTATAAAAATATTTTTATCTGGAGTTGATTTATTTATTTTATATCTAAGTAAAGAAAGGACGTCGTGAATAAATGTATATTTTGCAGAAGGTTTTAATTTTGCCTCTTTAATATTTGGTTATTTATTTATGTATTTATATTTTTTTATAAAAATGGTAAAAACAGAAATGTGCGCTGAATTGATAGCGTGTTAATAAAACTTAGTGCTGTTTAAAATAATTTTAATTATGACAGCCAATTATATATATTTATTTAAAACGAATTAAAAAATGTTGTTACCCAATGAATGTGTCCAGGCTGAAGGTCCACATATAAAACACAAGCAGAGAAAGATGATATAGATTATGGTGATGATCAGGAATGTGTCTGATATTAGTAATGTTTACACCACTGACTCCCTCTGTTTTATCCACGTTAACCCCAAACTTTTTACTGCCTTCTGCCTGCTGAAGTATTTGTACTCCGTTACTTCCCACTTCTCTGTGTGTGTGTGTGTGTGTGTGTGTGTGTATGTATACACATGTATATATGTATATGCACATGTGTGTGTGTGTGTGTGTGTGTGTGTGTGTAACCAGGTTAAAAAGACGTGTCATTCATGTAAATCAAGCTTTGTGTTAAGTATGTGACACTGTATACTAATGCAATTTTAAAAGGTTTCGCTGGCCCTTTAAGAAACGGAACTGTAATGTTAAGGGTTGTTTCCTTCCGGTAAACAGAGCGCACCGTGGTCTAGTTGGTGCTCGTAGCACAAGGAATGACCGATTTCTCTTGGGATATATCTCGTGTGGTGTGGAAAAGAAGCGTAAGTGAATAAATATAATTGATGTAAGACTTTTTTTTTAAATATAGTTTTGTGTACAATTTTATGTGGACCAGTGATATTGAGATGTGGTTACTCTGTTTAATCAAGAGGGGAGAAAATGCTTCATAAGCCTCGTGTTTCTGGGTGAGCGGGAAGCATCAGAGTAAGTTTTGTTCACTTTTCATATTTTCACAAAAAGGGTTCATTTGCCATGTACATGCATGTTTATTGAAATGAGTTCTGTATTTTGTTTCTTTAATATGTGCAGAGGATGAACGAGTCTGTAATATCCGGTGATAGTGTGTGCATGTGCCAGAGTGGTGGTAAAAAAAAAAGTAAGTTCGGGACATTGTAATTGATTCCATTCTTTCTATAAACACATTGAGTTTTAAGTTATTTACTTTAATGTAATAATCCAGGTTTAAGTGTAAGAGCACGTGTTATGTTGTGAAATGATATTTGCACTGTTTAAGCTGTATTATGAATGAATGACACGTCTTCCTGAAATACTTAAATTAGCACTTTCCAAGTTTGTAGAATTCGAGTTATATTGAGTTTGTATTCTTGCGTACCAGTGTAAGATTTATTCACTACTAGAGATTTAAAGCACTTTTGTACGTCGCTCTGGATAAGGGCGTCTGCTAAATGCCGCAAATGTAAATGTAAATATTATGCATTAATCACACACAACAATGTAACATGTTATAAAGGACCGTATTTTCATGTATTCTTCATGTTACTTAAGCAGCCTTATTTAGTCTTCTGTGCAGCTGTTATATTCATGTGTCTGTTTTCTTACATCAGGGGCTGCAACCGTTGTCTATGTTAGTGGGTTGTCTAAGTTGTGTCTATATTAGTTGGGTGAACAAGGATTTTTGTCACTGGTCCTACCTTTTCAACTCCATCTTCCCCAAAGTTCGCACACAGCAAATTTACTGGAGTTAAATTTATGGTGTACATTTTTTGGTGTTGCCCAGTGTTAAACCCGGAGTACATTTTAATTCTTAAGTGTTAAACTGCATCTATAAAAAGAGTTATTTTTCAGAGTTAAACTTTTAACTCTGTAAGCAGTGCATTTCTCACAATCCTTAACGGCTCTTCATTTGGAAGACCACAAGGAGATGAGTACGCAGTTCAAAGGTAACGTTAGCTATGTTTGCATCATCTTTTAATACATTGTGTGGTGTATGTGGTGTAATTATATTTATTAAAAGAAATACATTTGTTTTACATGTTTTTTATAAAGAAGCTGCATGGATTTCGTTGGATTGGAGTTTGTTTATATCTGAGCACCACGCGCATCAGGTAAGCCTAAGTGAATAAACACGTGGATTAGCTTCAAATATTACATAGCAAATATACGCGAATGCCATTTTTTCTTGATAAACTGTATGTTGTAAATGTATTAGTATTAAGTGATCTTACACAGTGTGTACCTTTCCGAAAGATCATTAGAGGTTAAATGACGGTGTAACTTATTTGTTTGATCAATCGCTATGCACTATTTTAATTTGACAGTTTTATTCATACTGGTTGTTTTGTAAATGTATTAAAGTAGCAACGGGCCAGCGGTTTCCCGGTCTTTGTTTGAAAAAGACGCGAGTCACGTGCTTTCGCAAACAAGTGGCGCATGAGAGTTAAGAACAGATGTTAACGCACCAACATTAGTTTAAAGTTAAATGTTAAACGTATTACAAGTCGTATGGTCTTTGTGGCCTGTAATGATGCGTGTAACGTTACCTAAAGAAAGCATACCGAATTAACGGCAGTGTTTATATCAAACGTTGAACGATTTATTAATAAGTTAATGTTTTGGTGGCTTTGTTTTCACTAGTAACAATGCTGTTCACAGTAATCTACGGAGCAAGGAAAAAGCTGATAAAAGTAGATGGAGCAGATTACACTAGTTTAATGACTCAAGGTATGTAATTTGAATTAATAAAAAATGTACTGTTATATTGATGCTTATTGCACTGTAGCATGCTATCAGTTGTTTTGTTTTTAGAATAAATCTCTCTGTCTCCTTTTATCCACAGTTAAGAAGAAATTTTTAATAAGTGAGAAAGATCTGATGTTACAAGATGTCACTGGTGTTGAGGTGGATGAAGATGTATTCACTGACTTGCTGGAGGAGAGATCACATGATATCCTATGGAGAGTTGTTGACAAAGATTCCGGTAGGTGTGGCTGTGATGTACAGAAATGGATATACATTAAAATAGTAAAAAGAAAAACTAGAAGGAACTACAACAGTTATATGCTGTAGAGCTTTCCCTAACATACTGTAGATTTTGAGATTAAAAACATGACGAAACATTGAGATTTCCTCATTCTAAGTATTTTTAAAACATTTTGTTGACAACCATTTAGAAATTGATCATAAAATGAGTCATACTTTTAATTTAATGTATTAAATGTTTGTATGTTGGTTTAAAGTTTCTATTTATTTTGCTTCCAGAATGCTCAGTCCTCAATTCTTCCTGTAGCTCACAAACTGACACTCTCTCGGTGTCGTCTGAGACTGATGACAGTGCTGGACCAAGCTCCAAGAGACCTCGTCTTGATGGACTTTTTGAGGCAAAACGGGTAAAAATCATAATTTACTAGCTGGATTGTATAGCAGTTATTGACTTTGTATTATTATGAATGCATTACAGAACACAGTGTCTTTGATTATAGTTTGTTAGAAACATTTTAGTGGAAAATGCTGGAGGACCTGCGATTTTGGATGAATATAAAGAACATGGAAAACTCACAGACTCAGCCTGGCGACACTTGGTTAACATTGTTGTTGCGCACATTACTGACAAAGAAGGGTAAGCATCATTTAAACTATCAGACTTTGTAGATAAATTCATATTTTAATATTGTTATTGTTCTTTTTAAAGCCGTGTCCCTTCTAAAGTAACAAAAACTCGTTGTGCCTTGGGAATTGTACCTCTGTTCCCATCACTGAAGGATCCATACTCAAGAACTGGATATGTGAGTACTTAACATCTTATTCATTGTTATAAATACCTGATAGGAAAATTTTAAATGAAATTTATTATGGCTTTAAGAAACTCTTCTCACTTTCTCAGCCATGCCTAGAACAATGACAAGTTAAGAATTGTTTGATTTGATCATCAGCTTTTTTTTTTGTTTTGTTTTTATGCAAAGGAACATTTTTTTGACCCTAAGAGCAACCAAGTATCCATATCTTGGCGACTCAAAACAGCATAGCAAACACTATGGTGGACGCCTCAGCAAGAAGGATGCCGGGTCAAGTGGAACATCAGACTGTAAGGCCAGTGGAGGACCAACGGCTTATAGAGAAACTTGCAACCATTTGGAACTGCAGTTAGAGGGTGATCAATGCAAAGTAGCGATATCTTTTATGAATCATTGTGCAGAAAAGGACCTGATTTTTGAAAAGATGAAAGCCACATTCAAACACAGACAGCTCCTTATTCATGATGCAGCAAAGTCCAATACAGTGCTTTCAGTTTTTCCACAATTTCTTGACACCAAGGGATTGGTAAGATACAGATGACGAGTACAATGATGGGAGAAAATAAAGTGAAAAACTGTGTTGTCTAGGACCTGTATTGTTTAGTAATGTTAATTCATATTTGTTGCAGATACTTCAAGATTTTGATGTCCAATTTGGAACAGAAACAGCCTCCAGACCTCTTGAACAATGGGACAGTCTGAAGCCCAAGATCATTGCAGAAGCAAGAACACTTACTTCGACCTTGCATTTGACAAACCTGCTTTCAGATGCCCAGGGCCACAGTCAAGATGAGGGTTCCGATTGGCAAGGTAAGGTTTTCTGTAAAGATAATATTTCTCTGCTACTCACAATCAGCTAATTTCTGTTTGTTTGTTTGTTTTTTGCAGGATGGGACAGCGACATGTCCTCTATTTTACTCCTGGCCTACCTTTTGCCACCTTCACCTGGTGGTAGGAACAAATCCACCAAGATCAGCATCAGAGAGGCAACGGACCTTATTGTGCAGTTTCACAAGGTGTGCATGGAAACATAAGTGAGCTGTCATGGGTCATGTATTGGGTTATATGTTTTAAATATTTTTTTCAGGCTTGCCGTAGTGTAACTGAACACATTAACCAGTCTGAAGGCCTTCAACCACATCTCCTTGCAGTTGGCTCAGCGAAGAACATCATCCATTTTTTACATCGTGCTGGACGGAAAGCTTCTGCCATGTCAGGCACAGTCTTCTCTGGCTGCTTTTGATGAACTTTTTAAAGCATACTTTGTCTTCAGCGTGTCATACCCCCACTGCTTAAGTGCAATGTATACATTCATCCAGACAACTATCTACAAGATAGATCTTGGTACAGTCCATGAAACCCCTAGGGTCAAAGACCTACGAGCTAAACTTTTGAATTACTTAAGCTAGATTAAAATGTTTTGCCGCTTTGCTTGCAAACTGGTACATTCTAAAATCAATGACCTTGTTCGTCACCTAAAACTTATTCATGCTTATATATATATTTGTGTCAGAAGACAAGTTGTCATTCTTGTGTCATAAGTTATGCTTTCAAGTGTTTTGAATTTAAAATTGCAACGTGTTGAATGTCTTGGATTTCTGAAATTCTGGATTTTCTTTAAAAAAACAATTGCAACTTTCAAAATTCATATTTCAGAAATAAAAAAAACATTTCTATGTTTGTTTGATCATTGTGTGTATTAGTACAGAATAAGTCATCAGTATTACTCAATTAGCATTCATAGTTATTATTTAGTAATTTATTATTAACACGTGCTGTGGTGTGTATTTAATCTTACAAGGGTTTACATTTTAACACTAGTGGTAAAAGATAACACTGAAAGGATGCACATACACTTCTGTTGGGTGTACTTATAAACTCTTACTGTGTACAAATTTCCTCTCAAAGCAATGTACATATTCAACACTTTCAGAAGTGTTATTTTAACTCCAAAACGGAGGGAGTCATATGTTCATTTTTCGAGTGTTAATTTTGACTCAATTTGAGTAAAATGTACACTGCCGTTTTTGCTGTGCATAATTAACGCTGCACCGCTTAACGTGCAGTCTGAAATAAAAGATCCCTATTAAATTATATTTTCTGTGTCCGGTGTCATTACTAATTCATCTCTCGGGCTATATTTATATATTTATTAATTACAAAAATGTTCATTATACATGTTTTTATCCTTTCGGTTTTCAGTTCTGCAATGACTTGGTGCTAAAGGTTTTTGGATTCTAAGAATAGTTTTTGTTAAGGCAGTCCATTACGAGACATGTTGCATGTAGAATGCAAAGACATCATTGGTACATTCAAACAGAAAACGTTAGGTTACTGGTGGGGCGGAGCCTGATCTCAGGTCGACCTGTCTGTCAAGACAGACGTGGTGTCATTAGAGCTTCCGTAGTTGGTCACGCCCAAAGCGATTCCCATAGTGAAACACCGAGCGAAGTTAGAAAAAGAACTTAAGGCGTGCTGGAGTCTTGTGTTCTTGTGTTTGATTTAGATTTTTTATTTAATCTTCTTTAAAGGTTTGGTGACTTTGAGTGACATGAAACAATGCAAGAAGCTCTTGTAAAAGAGCGAGAAAAGCAGCTGGCCAAGAAGAAGCAGTCCAAAGGACTACAGCTGTAAGACATTTACTGCTATTTATTTATGATCTTTACTGACACCCTAGGGTTTTTTTTTTTATTTGATGAGTTTTCAGATTATTCTGATTTCTAAAATCTTGTTCTATTTTTTGTTTTTTAAAATTTTTTTTTATTTTTTTTTTTTTTTTTTTTTTTTAGCAAATTATAAAAGCAGAAAGAGAAAAAGAGAAAAGAGAATTTTTCTGAAGAGAAAAATTGCCTTGTCTTTTAGTATAGATAAAGGAGACGATGATTATATGATTATATGCACTGGCATACACCATATGCACGAGGGAGCGGCGCCAGGTTCACTTGACTCTAATCAAAATAAAAGTCCCGTCAATTAAGACATTCGCACGATGAACTCTTGCACAAATTTGGGTATACAACAGTCAGTCTCATAATCTAACATGAGTGAAAAATAATAAAAACTTTGAATGACATTAAAGCAATGCAAGCAGCTCCTGTAAAAGAGCGAGAAAAGCAGCTGGCCAAGAAGGAGCAGTCCAAAGAACTACAGCTGTAATACATTTACTGCTATTTATTTATAATCTTTACTGACACCCTAGGGTTATTTTTTTAATTTGAGTTTTCAAATTATTCTTTGTTGATTTCTAAAATCTTGTTCTATTTTTTTATTTTTTATTTTTTTTGTACAAGTACAAGGCAACGAAATGCAGTTTGGGTCTAACCAGAGTGCATTACAGCAAGTGCAGGATATATAGTTTTTACATGAATTTACATAGTTAAATAAAATAAAATATAGACTATAAACAGTAATTTAAAGATGTATATGTACTATAAATGTAGTATACAGATGAATATATATGTATTGAAAATATAATATACAGATGAGTGTGTATATATATGTACTATGAATATAATTACAGATGAATATATATGTACTATGAACAATAATATACAGATGAATATATATATGTATTATGAACATGATATACAGATGTACAATATTAGAGAAGCAGAAAGAGAAAAAGAGGAACTGAAGGGAAAAATTGCCTAGATGTCTTTCAGTATAGATGAAGGAGACGATGAAGATTAAGTTATTCCAGTTTTTAGGGGTCTGACTACACTGTTCAAATATACTATAGTACAGCATTATATGTTTTGGGTAAGATGGCAGCAAACTTTGAATGACAAAAGTAATCTAGTATTGTGCATGATTTTCACAACCTAAAAAATGTAACTTTTCAGAATAAAGTTCAGCATGTTAAATTTTCATTTCTCTCCGTCATGTCTATGTGCAATATGTAGTTGTCATCCATCAAAGATTACTACAAATATAACTTTTTAGTATAGTTTTATTTACAGTTTACATCTCAATGCACTGTCATAACATCAGTGCATGAGGGAGCAGTTCCAGGTTCACTTGACTCTAATCTAAATAAAAACCCCGTTAATTTACACATGCACACAATGAACTCTTGCACATATTTGGGTATACAACAGTCAGTCTCATAATCTAACATAAAAGAAAAATAATAATAGTAAGCAACATAATATAACATAACTGGTGAGAACATAACTCAACACCCCCACTTGTTCTCATCATTTTAAGCCATGTATAATGACATCACAAATATTAAGTTCACAAACAGAAAACATTTGAACTTTAGAATTTAAATTTTTGATACAGATTTTGTCAAAACGTCTGCCACCATGTCTTCTGTTGGGCAGTACAAAATATGTATTTTTCTTTCACTGACAGCATCACGGATAAAATGATATTTCACATCAATGTGCTTAGATCTAGATCTATTTACCGGATTTCTACTCAGTGCAATGCCCCCCCCTGATTATCACCATACATTGTGGTGCAAGTGTAGACACTACTGTCCATTCCATTTAGCAGTTGAGTAAAGTACATGCTTTCCTGAGTAGTGTTTGCTAGACCAATGTATTCAGCTTTGCAGGGCGACAGTGCCACTGTCGGCTGTTTCTTAGACTTCCATGAAATAACAGGGCCTTGTTCTGTCAGGCTAAAACAGTATCCTCAAGTGCTACGCCTATCTTCAGAAGATGCTTAGTCAGAATCACTGAATGCTATTAGACTTAAAGTCTTGTCTGTTTTCTTGAAACAAAGCTCGTAGTCAGCTGTACCTTTTAGGAATCTCAGGACATGTTTAGCAGCTACCAAGTCATGTATTTTAGGTTTTGCAAGGGTTTGTGATAGTTTACTGAGTATCCAGCTAATGTCTGGTCTGGTACAGGTCATTGGATAGATCAAGCTTCCAACAAGTTTACGGTATTCATCTCATCTCAATCTTATCTCAATCTCATTATTGTTTTCTCCCTCATTCTTATCACATTCCACTTTTAATTCACTTGGGGTAGCTTTTGGTTTACAGTTTGACATTCCAAACCTTTCAAGTATTTTGAGAATGTACCATTTCTGATTCATTTTAATTTCTCCAGATATTTTTCCCAGAGCCTTTATGTTAAATTTGGACTCAAATTTACCCAGATGATCACTATGATTGTCTAATTTTCAATCTGTTTTCTATACACACAGTGATCAGACTAATTTCTTTCAAAGTTGTTTTGTTCAAGATGATTATTTAAAAGTTCGTACCAGTTCCTGCCAGACTGTTTTAGAACATACAGAGATTTTTACAACTTGTATACTAACTTGTCTCCTATGCTAGATGTTTCTTCAAAACCTTCTGGTTGTTCTTGGTGTATGTCTCCCTCTATTGGAGAATGCAGATATGCTGTTTTGACGTCCATCTGATGAACAAAAAAATCAATCTGAGCGACTATCTGCATTAATGCCTGTACAGAGGTAAGATTTGCTGTAGGAGCAAATGTCTCATGGTAGTCTATGCCTTCAGTTTGGTTCTATCTATCTATCTATCTATCTATCTATCTATCTATCTATCTATCTATCTATCTATCTATCTATCTATCTATCAATCAATCAGTCAATCAATCAATCAATCAGTCAATCACTTTGTGGGGAATCGCCGCTGTTCTTATTATCCTGTGTCCTGTCTCTGTAGCTTTGGACTTCTAAGTAATCTTCTAAGATATTTTCCCCAGATCCTTCATGTTAAATTTGGACTCAAATTTACCCAGATGATCACTATGATTGTCTCATTTTCAATCTGCTTACTTGACACATTTTCTGTCTGTGGATTGTATATCAGATAAGATGGCCTATTTTTACTATACCCCACAAATATTCCCTTCTCACATCTAGGGTCCAATTTCTTTTGATTGTGTTTGTACGCATAGCATTCTGATCCAAAAACCCACATTTTAGAAAGGTCTGGCTTTTTCCGGTCAACATGAAAATTGGAGCATCTGTTTCGGATATGAGTAGCAGTTTGGACAGCATAAGGCCACAGGATCACTTTGGTAATCCCTTCTCTATTAGTAGACACCTTTCCATTTCGAAGATGGTTCGCTATCGTCTCTCAGCTGTACCATTTTGAAGAGGAGAGTACAGGGATGATGTATCATGTTCATACCCATTCTGAGCTTAAGAAACCTCTGATAGGTTCATTGATTCCTTTTAAGTTAATTGGTGGCACACCTGTGGAGGCATATAAATGCACACCTCAAATACAGAGCCTCTTTCTTTGACATCATGGGAAAATCAAGAGAAATCCACCAAGACATCAGAAAAAGAATTGTATGGCTCATCCCTAGGTGCAATTTCCAGATGCCTGAAGGTCCCATGTTCATCCGTTCAGACAATAATATGCAAGTATAAAAAACATGGGAATGTACAACCATCATACCGCTCAGGACGGAGACGGATTCTGAATCCCAGAGAGGAACGTTTTTTTGTTGCGAAATGTACAAATCAACCCCAGGACAACAGCAAAAGATCTTGTGAAGATGCTGGCTGAACCTGGTAAGACAGTGTCATTATCCACAGTAAAATCTTAATTTCTGGAGACATGCCCTGTGGTCTGACGAAACAAAAAATGAACTGTTTGGCCATAATGATAAACGGTATATTTGGAGGAAAAAGGGCGAAGTTTTGAAGCCTCAGAACACCATCTGTCAAGTATGGGGTTGGTAATATAATGTTGTGGGGCTGCTTTGCTGCAGAAGGGACTGGTGCACTTCACAAAATAGATGGCAACATGAGAAAAGAAAATTATGTGGATATATTAAAGCAACATCTGAAGACATCAGCCAGGAAGTAAAATCTTGGGCGCAAATGGGTCTTCCAAATGGACAACGAACCCAAGCATACCTCCAAATTAGTTACAAAGTGGCTTAAGGACAACAAAGTCAAGGTATTGCTGTAGCCATCACAAAGCCCTGATCTCATTCCTATAGAAAATGTGTGGGCGGCACTGAAAAGGCGAGCAAGAAGGCCTACAGACCTGACCCAGTTACACCAGTTCTGTTAAGAGGAGTGGGCCAAAATTCCAGCAAACTATTGTAGAAAGCTTGTGGAAGGACACCCAAAACGTTTGGCCCAAGTGAAACAGTTTCGGTGCAATTCCACAAAATACTAAGGAAGTGTATGTATACTTCTGACTTTGATGAAATTGATAATAAAAATACAAAAACATTCTCCCTCGCCCGATTCTGACATTTAACAAATGCAAAAAAATTGAATATTTATGGATTTAAAACAGAAAAAGTTTACTCTGATTTAATGTATGACAGTAAAGAAATAAAAGTTTGTGTATTTTTCTGAAGTGTATGTAAATATCTGGTTTCAACTGTATGTCTAAGAAAACAAATGCATAGGTTAGAGGAAAACTCCAGTCAATTTGCATATTAATTTTAATTAAAATATGAAGTACTTCAAAATGTTGCTCTTTGGTCACCTGATAGTATATGACACTTTTGCTGCTTTATTTTCATTTTGTTCTGCAAGTGAATAGCAACGATGATTGCTAAGAATGCTGCTAGTAGAACACCAACAGAGAACAGTACTGCTAAGAAATACCCTCCTTGTCTAAGGAAAAAGGCTCTGAGGAGTAAAAGTCAGATGTTTTCAAATGCTTTTTTCAGTATCTTTCTCCAGTACAGTCTTAATTTTTACTTACGGAGTACAGGAAAAGGACAAATGGCAATTATACATCAAAGGTTCAACCTGTACAAAAAAATGTAGCAACAACATACTTATTAGGCACTTTATTAGGAACACTGTTACATCTATTTATTGAGTTGTATTTCCACGCTTCACCACTAGAGGCAGACTGTATGTTTACCAAGCAATGACAAGTTACCTATGACATCACAGTGCACCGTCCCCCATCAAGAGTATAAAAGGCCAGAACACAGCAGCAGCATGCATTATAGATGTATTAACAGAAGACAGCAAGAATCACTTCATATACGATCAATTCTATACCCAGTAAAGTTGAGTGTTCTGAATCCTAGAGAGCTAGAGAGGAAAACTTCCTAACAGTACAATCAATCCAGAATATCTATCTGAAAGTTGGTATTCCAACCGCCATTTAAACATCCAAAGAAGGAGAAGTAGAAGAAGGAGAAGAAGAAAGAGAAGGACAGATCGCTTCAGCTCCTAAATTGTTGAACGTGTATTTTTCACTATTTATAGTTAAAAACAGCCACTTTCCGGTCACAATGGCGCAATACAAAGGAGCTGCCAGCGAGGCGTGGAGAGCCATGCGGCTGATGAAAAAACGTGAAAGAGAGAGAGAACAGATGGAACAGTTGAAACAAAAAATAGCAAAGGCAAGTGAGATGCATTAAAACACTTCTCTAATTTATTTACTAATTTTCAGCTCAAAACAGATGCAGCTGTTTCTACTCTGTTTTCCTTTCCCCTAAAAAAGAAAGAAAGAAAGAAAATGGCTGAAACAATGTACAGACAAAACCAGTACATTTGCTTTGTGTTGTTGCACAACTGTTAATTTATACACTTATAATGTATTACATTTTAGATTTATTTTTAGAAAAGCTGCTCATTGTTATTTTTGTCGTCCCCCCCCCC
>MU551575.1:16672-36754 GCA_024362625.1 Silurus asotus | reverse complement strand
ATTTTTGTTTATGAGTCTGAGAAGTGCAAAACTAAATTAATTCACAATTATAATTCAGACAAACTGGAAAATGAAGTTTCCCAGTTAACAGATGCACTTGGGAAAGTTCTGGTTAGATTTGTATCTGCTGCAGACTTTCCTCTCGGCCCACTCCCGTTTGCTGAATTCATCCAGATTCCTGAGTTTCCCACACAAACCACTTTCACTCGCCCAAATACTGCAATAACTTACGGTATGTGACTGGACCAGGTCTGTGCCAGAACTCGGGCCTCATATGGACCATAGCACAGCCATATCTCAGCCAAATGCATGACTAGAGCTCACTCTATTCTGTTGGTTCCACATGTCAGCCTCAACATAACCTTCAGCCTCTTTACACACACCCTTTGGCCCAGATGAAAAAATGCCTAAACAACAACATTATTCTAAAACAAATATTTATTGTTTTACCTTTAAACAAAACATTTTAACAAACAAACAAAAAACCTGCTTGAATGTCACTGCCATGTTTCTTAAAGCTCTTCAACATCTTTGTTTCAGTTCATAAACAAGCAGCACAGAACTCTTTTCTCTTTATCCTCTCTCTCCTGCCACCAGCCCCATCCAGGACCAGATACAGTCATCTTTTAATGGTGGGATCAGTTTCCTTCTCTGTGGCTGCAGACGTCAGGTGGTTCCTCCTCACAGCTGCTGAAACATTAATGGAAACATGGTTTGAAATTAGCTTCTGTATCAACAGCTAATGTGGATATTGGATATTTAAAGCACAATTACATTAAAACTGAACCCAGAACCTATTGGCAGATATTCTGTAACATCTACACATAAGCATGAGCTGCCACCATCCTCCTACCAGGGTCCAATATGACTCCAGGAGAAAACCAGTCTAAGCAGTTACTTTTCACAGAGCCATGTGCAATTCAATAATAAGTACAGATAAACGATTCTACACCATTTGTTCAGCTGATAAGAAGGACAGTATGAATCATGTGACCCAGTCATGTATGTCTACACATGAGATTTAAACTGGTGTGTGTGTGTGTATACAGTAAATCACACCAGAATATCTCAGCTTCAGTTTTAGTGGAATTATCAGTTACACTATGTTTTACAGTGTCCTTGTTACACAGTGAACATCTTCATTTAAGAACAGAGTCAGATTATTGAACAAGTACTTACTATAGGGTTAGTATTAGAGTTTGGTTTAAAGTTCCTGCATGTATTTATTCATAATTCACTGTTTTTATTATAATGATGTAACATGTAGCAAGAACACTGTAAAATAAAGACTGACCTGTTTTTCTTTTTCTCTCCCCTGTTCACCATCATCCCTCTTATCTACCTCCTCCCTTTTCTACTTATACCTTCTTCCTTTCCTCTCCTCTTTTCCTGTCCCCTCTTCTCATCTCATTCTCTTTCCTCATCCCCCAATTTCTCCACTCTCTTCTTTTCCTCTCCTCTTTTTCTGTACCCATCCTCTTTCCTCATCCCCCAATTTCTCTACTTTCTTCTTTTCCTCTATCCTTCTTTTCTACCTCCCCCTTTCCATCTCTCCTCTCACATGTCCTCATCATGTTCTCCTTTGCTTTCTTCATCTACTCCCCTTGGAAGCTAAATTATCAATGTATTTATTTATAATAATCAGCACTAATAATAAACTGCACTAATAATAATTTGTTCTGTTTTGCTTCATGGCTCTAATGCAGGAGTTTTTGTTCTACCTGATGATGTTTGGAGCGTTGGGCAATAAATACTTTCTGCTGTATAAAATATCTTAACACTTTATCTGGTATGATAAAATACACTATACTTTATAGTGGCAGAAGCTTCTTACCTTTTTGTTTATTTCTTCTTTCATACTACTTTCCATCTCATCATTCTTTTTCCCAGTAAAAAGATTGTTTTTAGGTCTAAAAACATATTTAATCTTTTTAAGATATGTAAATATTAGTCAATGTTCTGCATCATCAAATAAAAACACATTCTTCCCCCTACATCCTTTTACTTTTATATTTACTCAGTAAATTCCAGTCTTCACTTCCAATGTCACTGTGATCAACAGCTTGAGGTAGATTTTATCCAGATTCATTGTAGTCATGTGGGAAAGTAAAAAAGGTAATTTGAAGTAATATATAACATGAGTTAAGTTTAAAGGAAGAGGTGAAAGAATGTAACGTACCTGATGTAAAAACAATCCTGTCTTCATGGGGCTTTCGTTCATCTCCAGGAAATTCTTGCTACTGTACAGCTTTTACTACAGTATAAGAACAAACTAATACAGAATTATTCCCCTTTTTATGGGGATTTTCAGGCTTGAATCCACGTGTAATGTCTGATTGATGAACGTGTGTCTGTTCTGAGTGAAATTTTCTGAATCACGGATTCAGGAATTGGTAGATTTTCTTTATAAAAAATAATAATAAAAGATTATAAGTGATTAGCAGCCAACCACTGACAGATAAATTGATATATAGATGTATAAGTAAAAATACAGTTATATAAAATGAAGCTTTGCTGCAGAGATGTTCAGGGCGTGTAGATCTTTAATTTCTTTCTATAAATTGAAGAATTTCCTGCACTTGCTGTGTTTCTCGACTTCACTCTTCATCTTGATTGTACATGATCTCTTGCATTAACACAGGATTCTTTCTGTAAATGACCTAAAGATTTTTTTGTGTCACATTACAATTTGTGTTTAAAAATAAATAATGAAAAGTAGCAATGTAGCTATTACTGGATGTTTCACTGGAGGCTCTGCATCAGATGACGAGGACTGAGTTGAAGTGAAAATTATTTTCTTCATTTAATTTCCCTTTTTTTGTACAATTGCCACATGTGGCTGTTTTCTTCTTTTCCCCTCCAACCACAAATAATTTAATTAATATTTTTTGTTACCTCAGAAATCATTAGAAAAATTGGGTTAAAAAATGATTGCAATGTACTTTTATTTATTACCTCAGAAATCATTACTATTTTTTGGTGGTGTTGGTGCTGATCAAAATGATTTCTGAGGTAAACAAAAAAACAAAAACAAAAACAAAAAAAATGCAGTGTGCACTTATTACCTCAGATGTAACTCAGGAATCAGTCTGTATATGAACAAAAGAAACAGCAGAATCCAGATGGTGTAGATATTTTTGGGGTGAAGCAGTTCAGATAATTAAAAGTACACAAATCAGAACAACGAGCACTACATATACATTAAGAAAACACTGCTGAAAGTTGACTGACTGCATTTAAATCGGCTACATGAAGTGATTGGAGACTCAAAGAAGCACATCATCTCAGTGAATCGAATCTTTTCTCTAAAAAGAGTCATTTACTGCTCCTTAATGTGAATTACATTATTACGCCAGTAGGTGGCGACAAACAATAGTTTGATTTAGAGTATGTAAATATTTGAATCATTAAAACACAGATTGCTTTAAACACAAAAAAATTGCCACCACCAACATTTTTCTTGTTTTACAAAGAATGCTGAGCAGAATGCGTTTATTTAAATGTTCCAACTCAAGTTAATTAGTTCAGTCACACTAATAATTTTTAACCGTATATTTAGTTGTTGCAGAAAATATATTTAATTTCAAATAACACAAATACAGATACAAATGAGTACAAATCAGAGGCGATTTCATGTTCATCTCAAAGACGAGTTGGTTCAGAATCAGTCACATATAGCAGGTCGGCTGACTCGATTTCCTTCTCCTACATTCCCGCAGCGTCACAGTGCATTTCTCTATTGAAGCCCAGCGTCCATTCACTTCAATGGGGCTGCTTTGAACGTTTTTTTCAGCGCTTCAAAACTCGACGCTCATTGGATAAACGCTGCGATTATGTCCCGCCCACGGACGCTCAGCGTCTCTGGTGGTGAATGGGGAGTGGGCTGACCCGGACTCCGAGCTTCTGCGTGATGATTGGAGGGTCTGTTGAAAGACTGCATCTCCTTTTGACTGACAGCGATTCTGTACTATAAGGAATCACTGAAGCTCTTCGCGCTCAGTCCCATCGCGGATTTCTCAAGTTCAGTCGAAATAAAAACTGCTGCAACCTATTTCTTTGATATTTGCTTGGCGAAATTGCTTGAATTTCATCATACATTTCACACAATTATACACCACATTCCTTGTTTCAGTTTTACAGAGTTTAATATTTTTTATTGGTACAAATCGTACTTAAATGAAGAGACACCAGTTTATTTTTTATTTTTTGCATGTTGTGCAGGAATTATAAAATCCACGTGTGCTGGAAGTCCTGCACAAACTGTCAGTGTGTCCTGCAGGATTTCATCATTCATACAGGATTCCAGCAGGTATCCTGCAGAATAAATCCTACATCCTACAATCCTAATTCCTGTAGATTATATTTGTGAGGGTTTAGATGTTAAAGGTAACACCAGAAGGGGTATAACAGGTGTTTATAGACTTTAAATACAAGGATTGAAAGGATTTCCTGTATATATTTTATATGTTTTGCATTTGTTATAAAAAAGCAAAATAGTTTCATTTACTCATTTTATATGTGACGATGCACAAACTGATTCTCTTCCATTATAGTTCCAAGGAAACGTAATCCAGGACCTGTAAATGTCATTTAAAACTAAAACCGTGTTTCTATAATTCTAACTTAAAAATAAGATAATATACACCTTTATTCTAAAATACTTTATAAATAAAACCCTTTGTAATTAATTTTATTAAAAACTAAAACCAATCTTTTTGAGTTGATCTATTGTTTGACTCTTCAGGTTTGAATCGGTTCAATTCATTCACTATGAAGAGTTGGTTCAGAGATCCGATTCATATAACTGACTCATCAGAAGAATCATCCACTGCCTCAGATGTGGGAGTGAAAATGCTGCTCTTTATTATCTTTTTATTCATGTATGAAATAAAAAACAGTAGCGCTAATAATGAACACCTAGATTATGAAAATAAAAATGTCAGATGTTTAATTTATTTCACTAAAAATCCTTTTATAAAGTACTTCAGATAAGTAGCTAACGTTAGCGGCTAGCTGAAAATTAGCAGAACTTTTCTCTGAGTTGTAGATCAGTTTAATCACTGCTGCTTCATAAACCCTGATTCTTTCAGGATATTTAAATAAACTGACATTAAATTTAATGTGAATAAAATTTTAGTTTTTTTTAAATCCTGTCAGAAATGCGGTGGAGTTAGCTTGTAGCAGCTAGCTGTGTTAGCTTCCCCTGAAGAGGACTGGAGTGATGAAGAACACTCACCTAGAGGTTTTCCCCATCAGGAGTGTAGAGAAAGAAAGAGAGAGAGAGAGAGAGAGAGAGAGAGAGAGAGAAAAGAAAAGCAGAGTGTAGAGAGAGAGAGAGAGAGAGAGAGAGAGAGAGAGAGAGAGAGAGAGAGAGAGAGAGAGAGAGAGAGAGAGAATGAGAGAGAGAGAGAACGAGAGAGAAAGAGAGAGAGAAAGAGAGAGAGACACGAGGCAGTGAGAAAAGAAAAGCAGAATGTAATATAGGATTTAGAAACGTTCTTGTGTGTTGGCAGTACATATAAAACATCCCATAATAATCAGGTAGATACTTTTTTATGTGTTTAGTCTTTTTGAATTACAGATTAGGAAGAAGCTGAAACTGAAAAATTCATGATCACATGCTGTAAAGACCAACAATCACCCATTATACCAGTGAAACTCAATACCTATAACCGAACATAATACACTTATAATAAGAATAAAATGAGTGTGTTTGTGTGTGTGTGTGTGTGTGTGTGTGTGTGTGTGTGTGGGTGGGTGTGGGTGTGTGTGTGTGTTTTAATCTATACTGTTTTATTTCTTTATTTTCTTGATAGGGCAAAGCAGAAATATTGGTTGGCTGGGAATCTTCTTCAATATGATATTTGATCTGTTTTTCTGCTTCATCCATTAATGCAGGATCATGAATTTACTTTATCTTTATTAATGTTTTTACACTACAGTAACTTATTATTAATCTGTTCTGTTTCACAAATGGTGGTGGTTCTTCATAGATGGAAAATGAAAGTGTTATGATTATAAAATACATGTTGTGTAATGATGTGTGCTTCACTCCTGTTAAAATGTTTGTTCATTGTAAATAAAAATCTCTTGTGTTTTTAGTGGCAGGGATTCACCTCATTCCTGTGAGCCAAAGCATTCTCTTCAATTACTGAGAAGAAATCACATGTAGAATTCACCACATTTTAGTCTTTTTATTACATTGTTTCTGTGCTGCTTTTAAAGTCATGGTGAAATACAGCATAACTTCATCTCATCTTCAGTTTTCTGCCTTTTCAAGTGAACTTCACCTCACAGAACACTAAGAAATGCAATAACAACGTTTAAAGCTGTTTCTCTCTCTGCTGCTGTCAGTTTTCATTTCAGCAATTTCAATTAAATTTAATTCAATTAATGTTTATTTGTATTGTGCTTTTAACAATGAACATTGTCTCAAAGCAGCTTTACACATATAATGTGGTGATTAAAAGTGTAAGTTTGTCCCTGATGAGCGAGCTGGTGGCGACAGGAAAATCTCTCCGAGATGGCATAAGGAAGAAACCTTTAGAGGAACCGGACTCAAGAGGGAACCTCATCCTCATCTGGGTTGCACCAAATGTCCATTTATAGGAGATATACGATGTTGCGGGATACAGTGTTGGTGAACAGAAGCGAAAAGTAGTCTTGAGTCATTGTAGCAGACTGTGGACATTAACTACAGTCCAATCCATCCTCAAAGCGACCGTTCTTACTCCGGAAATTAATGGAACCACCCAAGGCGTTTAGGAGAAACCGTCCCAAGCTGCACAGAGTTTCCCCAGTTGAAGAGAACACTATCCAGAGGCAGGCCTGGATGAAGTGGGAAGATCCCGAACACTGATTGGAAGGTTGTTCCATAACTGTGGTACTTTATAAGAGAAAGATCTGCCCCCTGCTGGAGTCTTTATTATTTGAGGAACCAAGCACCTTTTGATCTAAGTAGGCGTGAAGGATCATACTGGTACAGAAGTTCACTCAGATACTGCGCCATGAGAGCGTTAAGTGCTTTATACGTCAGTAGTAGTATTTTATAATCAGTGTGAGATGTAATTGTGAGCAGTGTAGATGATTAAAACGGGTGATGTGCTCATATTTTCTAGATCTAGTGAGGACTCTTGCTGCTGCATTCTGGACTAACATTAAAACTCACACGCACACACACAACTGTGTGACTGATCTGTACAACCCGAACTCAAACATCCATGTCCATATTATATCACCTCATTTATCGCACTGTTTAAATGCTGTTTTGCACATCTTGTTTGACTGCTGCTATTGTTTTTTGCATCGTAAGAAAATACAAAATAAAGCTGTAAGACAATTGAGATAAGGACCAATTAAAAGTCAACTGATCAATATATCGTTTTTCAGTTAATCAATAATAGAGGAAAAAACACCATCAAATCAAATCAAATTTTATTTGTCACATACACATACATACAGGGTATGACATGCAGTGAAATGCTTTTGAGGACGGTCCGGCATGAGGGAATAAAATAGGGTAAAAAGGAGAATAAAAATATAAATATAATAACAAAATTTAAAGAAAAATATAATAGAAAAGAAGGCAGATAAATAAGATGTAAAGATATATACATACATATACATATATATACACATACACTGAAAATGTACACAGAAAATGTTTATGGCAGTGTGCAGTTAGCCAGTAAACAAGTTAGGCATGGTTTTGATTGTCCATGAGTGTCTGTGTGCAGTAAGGTGTGGTGTAAAGTGTCCGTGTGCAGTAAGGTGTGGTGTAAAGTGTCCTTGTGCGGGATGGTGTGGTATAAAAAAAGAGAATATAAAAAAAATGAAATAAATATGAAAAAGAAAAATATGAAATGAAATGGAATGTAAAGTGCACTGTGCTGTGCAAGTCCAGTGTATAATGTGCCGTAGCACGAAAAGTGTGGTTGTGCAGGGGAAAAAATGGTGATGATGGAGAGAGTGGGCCAGTTTTTAGATCCTGGGTGTTTCCTGGTTTAAACTCCGAATGGCCTGCGGGAAGAAGCTCCTCCTCATTCTCTCTGTGTTCGCCTTCAGGGAGCGGAAGCGTTTCCCCGAACGCAACAGAGAAAAGAGTCCATTGTTGGGATGGCTGAGGTCCTTCACAATTTTCCTGGCTCTGGTCCTGCACCTTGTGCTGTAGATGTCCTGCAGGTCAGGGAGCTCGGTGTGGATGGTACGTTCGGCTGAACGCACCACCCTCTGGAGGGCTCGTCTGTCCTGCATGGTGCTGTTCCCGAACCAGGAAGTGATGCTACCCGTCAGAACGCTCTCGATGGTGCAGGTGTAAAAAGTCTTAAGCACCTGAGAGGGTAGTTTAAAGTCCCTTAAGCGTCTCAGATGGTACAGATGCTGCCGGGCCTTCTTCACCAGGGTGTTAGTGTGACAGGACCAAGACAGGTCCTGTGTGATGTGAACACCCAGGTACCGGAAACTGTCCACTCTTTCCACTGGAGTCCCGTAGATGTTTAGCGGTTGGTATGACCGCTCCTGCTTCGTGCTGAAGTCCACGATCAACTCCTTAGTCTTGCTGACGTTCAGGAGAAGGTTGTTCTCCTGGCACCATCTCTCCAGGTTTTTAACTTCCTGTAGGTAGGCCGTCTCGTCGTTGTTGGAGATCAGGCCCACCACAACGGTGTCGTCAGCAAACTTCCTGATGGTTGTGGAGTTGGAAGTGGCCACACAGTCATGTGTGTACAGTGAGTACAGCAGGGGGCTCAGAACACAACCCTGGGGAGCTCCAGTGCTGAGGGTGAGGGTGGATGAGGTGTGTTTTCCACCCGTACAGCTTGTGGTCTGTCCGTCAGAAAGTTTAAGATCCATTGACACAGCGGCAGGCTGAGTCCCAGGACCTCCAACTTAGAGGTGAGTGTGGAGGGAATTATGGTGTTGAACGCTGAACTGTAGTCCACGAACAACATCTTTGTGTAATTCCCATTTCTTTGGTCCAGGTGGCTGATTGTAGTGTGGAGAAGATGTGCAATTGCGTCCTCAGTCGAACGGTTCTGACAGCACGCAAACTGTAGTGGGTCCAGTGTGACCGGTAGTGAGGCAGTGATGAAGTCTCTGACCAGTCTCTCAAAGCACTTCATCACTACTGAGGTCAGAGCAACAGGGCGGTAGTCATTGAGGCAGGCGGGCTGAGGTTTCTTTGGGACAGGGACAATAGTGGACTGTTTGAAGCATGAGGGGACAACAGACTGTTCCATAAAGAGGTTGAATATCTCAGTGAACACCGGTGCTAGCTGGTCAGCGCAGGCTTTCAGAACCCGACCTGTGATTCCATCTGGTCCAGCTGCCTTCCTGGTATTCACTCTCTTGAATGCCCTCCTCACGTCATGCTCCGAGATGGTGAATGTGTTTACCTCTCCGGCAATCTCGGCGTGCACGCTGGTTGTGCCGCTAGCGCCGCTAGCATGGTTAGCTGCAGCCTCGAAACGAGCGTAGAAGGTGTTTAGCTCATCTGCCAGAGAAGCGTCCGCATTCACCATTCTGGAAGATGGTGTTTTATAGTCCGTTATTGTCCTTGAGCCCCGTGTTATAGGCAGCGGAGCGGGATCTCAGAGCGTCGCGGATGGTTTTATCCACCCACGGCTTCTGGTTGGGAAACGTTCTGATAGTGTTTTTTTGCACCGTATCATCTGTTAGTTTCCCGATGAATCCCACAACCGCTTCCGTAAACATGTTGATGTCATCAGAGCTGCGCCGAAACATGTCCCAGTCTGCGTCATCCAAAGCGTCCTGCAGAGCGGCCACCGATTGGTCAGTCCAGCGCGCGACCTCCCTCTGAACCGGAGCTTCCTGTTTCAGCCTTTGTTTGTAAACAGGCATGAGGAAGATGGCGGCATGGTCCGATTTTCCAAACGGTGGACGTGATTGTGCCTTGTAGCTGTTTTTAAGTGTTGTGTAGCAGTGGTCCAGTGTTCTTTCGCCCCTGGTGGGGCAGGTGATGTGCTGGTAAAAGTTCGGGAGTGCGCGCTTGAGGTTGGCACTGTTGAAATCTCCGACCACAATGAGCGCAGCGTCCCGATTCTATTTTTGGTGAAGAGTTAGTGTCTCATGTAAGTCCCATACTGCAGTGTCCGTGTCCGCTTGAGGTGGAATATAAACGGCACTGACTATGATCGAGCTGAATTCCCGAGGTAGATAGAAGGGCCGACATTTGATGGACAGTAGTTCCAGGTTTGGTGAGCAGGAGCGTGAAAGAGGAACAATGCTCGCGCTGTCGCACCAGTGTTTGTTCACCATCAGACACACACCACCTCCTCTTGACTTCCCCGACTCCAGTGTTCTGTCCATGCGGTAAACCGAGAAAAACTCGGCCGGCTGGATGGCGTGGTCCGGTACCGCTGGGTTCAGCCATGTCTCAGTGAAGCAGAGAAGGTTGCAGTCCCGAATGTCTCTCTGAAACTTGACCCTTGCCCTGAGGTCGTCGAGCTTGTTCTCCAGTGACTGGACGTTGGCTAACAGGATACTAGGTAAGGGAGCGCGGTGTGCGCGTGCCCTCAGCCTGTTCCTGACGCCGTCTCGTTTCCCTCGCGGACGCCGGTACGGGTCGCGTCCTTTGTTCTCCCTCAGGATCTCTCTCGGCCAGCATGGGTCCGGGTTTAAAAGCGGCGAAAGGTGAGTGCATTGTACACCAATAGATATGAGTGTCTCTGTCATATCTAATGGTGTCCATCTTGTGTGGATGGAAATAAAACTAGTTAAATAAAAATAAAAAAACAAACAAAAAAGAAAAATCGTAGCCGGAGCAGTCGTGACGGCAGCCGATCTCACCGGCGCCATCTTGGAAGGAACTGATACATCATTCAGTATCACACTAAATCTCAGCCTAAATCTTTTCTAAATTCTGTTCTTAATACATTTACTGTACTGTCAGTTTTGTCCAAAGAGTTTTTTATTACACATAGTAAATAAATGTATCACTGTGATTTACCAAATTGCTCTTGAGGATTTATTTCTGCTGAGGGTACAGTAAGCAGAACCTCCACACTGTATGACGGAGCAAAGAACCGGTGTGTGTGACTGTAAAACAGTACATAGAATAATGTTAGGCATTACTGCATCCCTTTTTTATTTATTTTTTTACCCAACAATGAGTCATTTATGAAATCAGACATATTTCTGTTAAATGCTTGGTAATGTCTTATAGTGCCACTGAAAGGTTTATCTGCTTTTTTTCAATTTCAAAATTTCTGAAACTCACAACAATCAATCAATTACAGTGTTCTAATTTGATTTGGTCAACCATTTACATAGCAAATTACTACAAATATAAAATAATTCAGATATAAACTGTAGCTAAAGCTTGGTGTCACCCTCCTCTCCTCCCTCTTGGCTTGTGATGTCATAAAATGGAATTTACGTTGTTAAATGTAAATGTCCCCCACAACCCCTTGAGTTTTTTACACCACGATGACTGAGATCAAATGCCCCCAAACCCACACAATAATGCTTTTCCTTCATCTGATAGATGAACATTGAACTTATAATGAAGTTAAGTACCCTATTTAGCAACTCTATTTTCACGTTTTTCTTTTCCTTTTTGCTGATAAGGAGTAAACTATGTGGGTTTAATGGCAAAGAAAGGCATCAATTACAACATTTAAACAAAATGTGATGATGATCTCCAAGATGGCACCGGTCAGCTGTACAATCCACTCACCTTTTGCCATTTTTAAACCCGGGCCCATGCTGGCCGAGCGAGATCCTGACGGAGAACAAAAGACACAACCCGTACCGGCGTCCGCAGAGGAATGGAGCTGGCATCAGGTACAGGCTGAGGGCAGGCGCACACCTCAGTAGTGAAGAAGTGCTTTGAGAGACTGGTCAGAGACTTCATGACTGCATTACTACCAGACACACTGGATCCTCTACAGTTTGCATATTGTCAGAACCGTTCTACTGAGGACGCTCATCTTCTCCACACTACAATTAGCCACCTGGACTACAGAAATGGAAATTATACAAAGATGCTGTTTGTGGACTACAGTTCAGCATTTACCACAATAAATCCCTCCACACTCACCTCTAAGTTAGAGGTCCTGGGACTCAACCTGCCGCTGTGCCAATGGATCTCTAATTCATGACAGACAGACCACAAACCGTACGGGTGGGAAAACACACCTCATCCACCCTCCCCCTCAGCATTGGAGCTACCCAGGGTTATGTTCAGAGCCCCCTGTTGTACATATGACACTGTTGTGGGGGGACTGATCTACAACAACAACGAGATGGCCTACCTACAGGAGTTTAAAAACCTGGAGAGATGGTGTCAGGAGAACAACCTTCTCCTGAACATCAGCAAGACTAAGGAGGTGATAGTGGACTTCAGCACAAAGCAAACGCTAAACATCAACGGGACCCCAGCGGAGAGAGGACAGTTTCCGGTACCTTGGTGTTTACATTACACAGGACCTGCAGGACCTGTCTTGGTCCTGTCACACCAACACCCTGGTGAAAAAGGCCCGGCAGCGTCTGTACCATCTGAGATGCTTAAGGGACTTTAAACTACCCTCTCAGGTGCTAAAGACTTTCTTCACCTGCACCATTGAAAGCGTTCTGATCGGTAGCATCACTTTCTGGTTCGGGAACAGCACCATGCAGGACAGGTGAGCCCTCCAGAGGGTGGTGCGTTCAGCTGAACGTACCGTCCACACCTAGTTCCTTAACTTGCAGGACATCTTTAACACGCAGGACCAGTGCCAGGAAGATTGTGAAGGACCTCAGCCATCCCAACAATGGATTTTTTTCTTTGTTGCGTTCGGTTAAGCGCTTTCGCTCCCTGCAAGCGAACACAGAGAGAATGAGTAGGAGCTTCTTCACACAGGCCATTCAGAGTTTAAACCAGGAAACACCCAGGATCTAAAAGCTGGTCCACTCTCTCTATCGCCACACTTTTCTGCAAATATTTTTCTTTTCGTACTATAACACATTCTCTGGACTGTTACTTTAACTGTGGACTTGTACAGCGCAGTGCACTTTATACCACACCGCACCGCACATGGTCACTTTAAGGACAATCACATCAACCACCTTATGTGATTGTTGTTTACTGTACATAAGCATACCTTGTATCCATAAGCATACCTTCTATATACAATTTTTCCCTCATATACTGCAGGGAAAATAAGTATTTGACACATCGGCATTTTTATCAGTAAGGGGATTTCTAAGTGGGCTATTGACACAAAATTTCCACCAGATGTATCAATATATGATTTTTTTTTTACTATTTATTTGTATAATACAGCTACAAATAAGTATTTGAACACCTGAGAAAGTCATTTTAATATTTGGTACAGTAGACTTTGTTTGCAATTACAGAGGTCAAACGTTTCCTGTAGTTTTTCACCAGGTTTGCACCCACTGCAGGATGGATTTTGGCCCAATCCTCCACACAGATCTTCTTTAGATCAGTCAGGTTTCTGGCCTGTCGCTAAAAAACACAGAGTTTGAGCTCTCTCCAAAGATTCTCTATTGGGTTTAGTTCTGGAGACTGGCTAGGCTACACCAGAACCTTGATATGCTTCTTACAGAGCCACTCCTTGGTTATCCTGGCTGGGTGCTTCAGGTCATTGTCATGTTGGAAGACCCAGCCTCGACCCATCTTCAATGCTCTAACTGAGGGAAGGAGGTTGTTCCCCAAAATCTCACAATACATGGCCCCAGTCATCCTCTCCTTAATACAGTGCAGTCGGCCTCTCCCATGTGCAGAAAAACACCCCCCCAAAGCATGATGCTACCACCCCAATGCTTTACAGTAGGGATGGTGTTCTTGGGATGGTACTCATCATTCTTCTTCCTCCAAACACGTTTAGTGGAATTATGACCCAAAAGTTCTATTTTGGTCTCATCTGACCACATGACTTTCTCCCATGACTCCTCTGGATCATCCAAATGGTCATTGGCAAACTTAAGACGTGCCCGAACATGTGCTGGTTTAAGCAGGGGAACCTTCCATGAGATCTTGCATGGAGCCCCAGTCTGAGGGAGATTGACAGTCATGTTTAGCTTCTTCCATTTCTAATGATTGCTCCAACAGTGGACCTTTTTTTACCAAGCTGCTTGGCAATTTCCCCGTAGCCCAATTTGGTCTCTAGTGTCTTTGGACAGCTCTTTGGTCTTGGCCATGTTAGTAGTTGGCTTCTTACTGATTGTATGGGGTGAACAGGTGTCTTTATGCAGCTAACAACCTTAAACAGGTGCATCTAATTTAGGATAATAATTGTAGTGGAGGTGGACATTTTAAAGGCAGACTAACAGGTCTTTGAGGGTTAGAATTTCAGCTGATAGACAGGTGTTCAAATACTTATTTGCAGCTGTATCATACAAATAAATAGTTTAAAAATCATATATTGTGATTTCTGGAATTTTTTTTTTTTTTATAGATTATGTCTCTGATAGTGGAGAGTGACACCTACTATGACAATTTCAGACCCCTCCATGAGGGTGGGCTAGCAGGGTGTTCAAGTACATATTTTCCTCACTGTATATACAAAGAAATCAGAACATTTAAGTATACAAGTAAAGTCATAATAAATAAAGTGAAATGATACAGGAAATAAGTATTGAACACGAAGATAACAAGGTGCAAAATGGCATAGAAAGCCAGGAGATCACCTGATATCTGTCAGTATTGAGAGAGAAACCCTGCCCCCTATCAGTACTAATTGATATCAGCTGCTTTAGTCCTAATTGATGGCCTATAAAGGCTTTTCATTACCCAGGAGGCACACAGGAAAGACTTCATGATGGGTAAAAGCAAAGAACTCTCTTAAGATCGTCATAATCTTATCGTTAAAAAGCATTTTGATGGGAATGGTTATAGGCGCATTTCCAGAATGCTGAATGTTCCTAAGAGCACTGTGGGGGTTAGTATCCAGAAATGGAAAGAGCATCAGTTCACCATAAACCGGCCACGATCAGGTGCTCCACATAAGATCCCTGTCCAAGGAGTTCAAAGAATAATCAGGAGAGTTTGCCAAGAGCCAAGAACACCTCAGGCATAAATTCAGGAAGACCTTGCATCAGCAGGTAATGTTGTTTCAAAGAAAACTGTAAGCAATGCACTGGACCTCCATGGCTGAACAAAAATCATGTTGAGGCTCAGTTAAAGTTTGCGAAATAGCATTTGGAGAAGCCTGTGGATTATTGGGAGACTAGTATGGTCAGAAGAAAGCAAAATTAAACTTTTTGGCAGGCATTCTACACACCATGTTTGGAGAAGAAATGGCACTGCCCACCACACCAAGAACCCCATACCAACCGTTAAGTTTGAGGATGGAAGCATCATGGTTTGGGGCTGCTTTTCAGCAAGGGGTACTGTCAGACTTCATATTATTAAAGGCAGAATGAATGGAGAAATGTACTGGGACATTCTCGATAAGAATCTGCTGCCATCTACCAGAAAGCTGAAAATGAAAAGAGGGTGGCCATTTCAGCAAGACAACGATCCCAAACACAAGGCCAAGAAAACAATGAAGTGGTTTCAAAGAAAGAAAATGAAGTTGCTTGAATGGTCCAGTTAATCACCTGACCTAAATCCCATAGAAAATCTATGGAGAGAACTGAAGATCAAAGATCATAAAAGAGGCCCAAGGAACCTTCAAGATTTAAAGACCATTTGTGTGGAAGAATGGGCCAGAATCACTTCTGAGCAATGCAGATGACTGGTCTCTCCATACAAGAGACTTCGAGAAGCTGTAATCACCAACAAAGGCTTATCTACAAAGTATTAAATAAAGTGTGTTCAATTCTTATTCCCTGTCATTTCACTTTATTTATTGTGACTCAACTTGTATACTTAAATGTTCTGATTACTTTGTATTAATTCAATATTAGACTTGATTGCTACATCTGGTGGAAATTTTGTGTCAATAGCCCACTTAGAAATCCCCTTACTGATAAAAATGCTAATGTGTCAAATACTTATTTTTTCCCACTGTATAGCTTTATATCTTTTATATATTTTATATTTTACATATTTTATACTTGTGTTATTTTTCTCCCCATCCTAATCCCAAGCCGAAATGTAGGTATGTAGGTATATGTGACAAATAAAATTTTATTATATTTGCTTAGTTATGAGGCTCGTAACTTACCTGGACCCTGGTTTAAGAAATTGGTAATGCTGACGTCAACTATTCAAAACTTTCTTTCTTTCTTTCTTTCTTTATTTCTTTCTTTCTTTCTTTCTTTCTTTCTTTCCCTCTCTTCGCACTTACCAGCGACGGGATGAAAAGTTTAGTAGACTTTTGGGTACAGTCATGGTGTCGAAAGCACAAACTTCTCTTTGTTAATAACTGGAACTGTTTCTGGGAGCGTCCGAGGTTCTTCCGCCCTGATGGCCTGCACCCCAGCAAAGTTGGAGCAGCAGTGCTATCAGATAACATATCTAGGATACTTCACACCATCTGACTGGTAAGATATCAGGAAATTTTCAACTATAAGAACACGAATACAACAGACCAAATAGTTACAAGTTCACACACCACCCAATTTATAGAAACCGTATCTATTCCTTGTGTAGCAAAACCAAGAATTTAATACACAAGATCCAGAAATAATCTTATTGCAGTTAAAACTGAAAAATGCCAGATAAACAAACTCAACAAAGTTCTAAAGTTTGGTCTATTAAACATTAGATCACTTGCACCCAAAGCACTGATTGTAAATGAGATGATCACAGAGAATATTCTCGATCCACTCTGTCTCACTAAAACGTGGGTTAAACCAGCTGATTATATGGGTCTAAACGAGTCAACACCGTCAGGATATGTTTATAAGCATTAGCCCCGTCAGACTGGTCGTGGGGGAGGAGGTGTAGGAACCATTTATAGTGCCTCTCTTAATGTTAGTCAGAGATTAGGATTCAGCTGTAAATCATTTGAAGTGCTCACCGTGTACAGACCCCCAGGACCCTACGCTGATTTTCTTCAAGAGTTTGCTTGTTTTCTATCAGACCTCTTGATCGATTTTGATAAAGTGCGGCTTGTAGGAGATTTTAATATTCATCTAGATGATGTAAACGACGCTCTAGGATTATCATTTGTCGACTTATTAAACTCTTTTGGGGTTAAACAAAACGTCACCAGACCAACTCATCGCTTTAACCACACATTAGACTTAATAATATTCCACGGAGCAGGCGTCACTGATATAGATATTTTACCTCAGAGTGATGACATCACAGACCACTATCTTATACTGTACACACTACCGGTAGAGCAGATTAGCCATGTTGCACCACGTTATCGACCTGGTAGGACTATTGTTCCGACCACTAAGGACTGATTCATAAATAACCTGCCTGATTTATCTCAATTTCACACTAAACCCATAACTACTAATAATCTTGATGAAATCACTAACAACATAGACCTTATCCTCACTAGCACATTAGACACCGTTTCCCCCATCCGGTTAAAAAATGTTAGAGAACAAGTATAATAGTCATACGCATGCTCTCAAGAGAACAGCCCGTAATCTGGAGAGAAAATGGAGGACAACTAAATCGGAGGTATTTAGAATTGCGTATAAAGACAGTATGCTCAACTACAGACAGACCCTAAAAGCTGCTAGAGCTGAATACCTGAGCAAACTCATAGAAAATAAAAAAAACAATCCCAGGTTCCTTTTCAGTACAGTAGCTAAACTAACTACAAATCAGGGATCCAAACATGCTATCGAATTATAGACCAATTTCAAATCTGCCACTTATGTCTAAAATTTTTGAAAAGATTGTCGCTGCCCAATTTTGTTTCCACTTGCAAGAGAACAATATATTTGAAGAGTTTCAGTCAGGTTTTAGGCCCCTCATAGCACAGAAACTGCTCTATTTAAAATCACTAATGACCTGGTTTTAGCTTCAGACCAAGGCTTCATCTCGCTGTCTGATTGTTACCATTTCGTAGATTTAAATGGATAGCTATCCAGGCTAATGCTAGTGAACTATGGTGTGCCACAAGGTTCAGTTCTAGGACCCCTGCTCTTCACAATATACATGCTTCCCTTAGAAAATATTATTAAAAGGCATGGAATTAGCTTCCATTGTTATGCTGCTGATACTCAGCTTTAAGTCTCATCTAAACCAGGCGATACAGCTCATTTAACTCGGATAACTGAGTGTGTTAAGGAAATAAGAGATTGGATGACCCATAACTTTCTACTTTTAAATTCTGATAAGACGGAAATTTTGCTCATCGGCCCAAAAACTAGTATACAGAAGCTCCAGCATCTCCACCTGCATTTAGACGGATGTTCTGTAACCACTAGTTCAATGGTAAAAGACCTGGAAGTTATTTTAGACAGCAACTTGTCTTTTAAATATCACATCAATCAAGTTACAAAAACAGCCTTCTTTCACCTTAGAAATATTTCTAAGCTAAGAATGAGCTAAATATGTTGTCCATATCCGATGCAGAGAAGCTCGTCCATGCGTTCATGACCTCCAAAATAGACTACTGTAATGCGTTACTAGGTGGATGTCCTGTGTCATTAATAAACAATCGTCAGTTAGTTCAGAATGCGGCAGCCAGAGTTCTTACAAGGTCAAGAAAATATGATCACATAACCCCAATCTTATCATCCCTAAATTGGCTTCCGGTTAAGTTTTGAATAAACTACAAACTACTGCTACTCACTTATTAAGCACTAAATGGTTTGGCTCCCATGTATCTTCAGTCTTGTAACACGCTACAATCCGTCACGCTCCCTGAGATCTCAAAACTCTGGGCTTTTAGTAGTTTGTAGAATAGCAAACTCCACTAAAGGTGGTAGAGCATTTTCACATTTAGCTCCTAAACTCTGGAATAGTCTTCCTGACGGTGTTCGGGGCTCAGACACACTCTCCCAGTTTAAATGTAGATTAAAAACATATCTTTTTAGCAAAGCCTACACATAACACACATCACATCATAACCTTGTGCTCCAGAACATCTGATCACATGCACATTATCAACTTGTGCTGTTTATATCATGAACCAGAAACGCGGAAAGCGAGCGGGTGCTAATGCTAGGCTAAAAGCTAACCCTAGCCGGCCCGCTCTACCATCACTACTGCTGGCTAATGTCTGCTCCCTGGACAATAAATTAGACTACATCAGACTCCAACAAGCTACTCGGCGTGAGTACAGACACTGCTGCGTTTTTGTGTTTACTGAGACGTGGCTGAGCGACAGAGTTCCGGACGCCGCCATCCAGCTGGACGGGGTAGCCGCGTTTCGTGCCGACAGAAATGCACCTTTGTGCGGTAAGACTCACGGCGGCGGTCTGTGTGTTTACATCAACACGGAATGGTGTAAGAACTCTGTGTGCTTGTTTCTACCTACTGCTCATCGCTGCTGGAGTTTATTGTTGTGAGATGTAGACCTTTTTATTTACCACGGGAATTTACCACTGCTATTGTGCTCGGAGTGTACATACCACCTAGCGCTAATGCTAAGGAAGCGCTCAGCGTGCTCTACGGGACCATTAGCGGACTTCAAAACACACACCCTAAAGGACTTTTTATTGTCGCCGGAGATTTTAATCATGCAAATCTCAGGACTGTGCTTCCCAAATTCTATCAGAGCGTGGACTTTGCAACCAGAGGAGAAAACACGCTGGATGTTGTTTACACAAACATCCGGGGCGCATACCGGGCGAAGCCCCGCCCCCACCTCGGGTACTCAGACCACATCTCTGTTATGTTAATCCCAGCATACAGCCCACTCAGCAAGCGTTCAAGACCAACTCAAAAACAAGTAAGAACCTGGCCAGCAGGATCCATGTCTGCTCTCCAGGACTGTTTTGAATGCACTGACTGGGACATGTTCAGGGAAGCTGCAACCAACGGCGAATTCATCAACTTGGAGGAGTACACGTCAACAGTGACCAGTTACATCGGCAAATGCATTGATGACGTGACTACCTCCAAGACCATCACTATACGCTCCAACCAGAAGCCATGGATGACCGCCAAGGTTCGTGCGCTGCTAAAAACAAGAGACTCTGCCTTTAGATCAGGGGACAAGACGGCCTTAAAAACAGCAAGGGCCAAACTGTCCCGTG
>MU551575.1:0-15667 GCA_024362625.1 Silurus asotus | reverse complement strand
CTCACGACTGTGCACCAATGCACAGCTCGAATCATATCATCAAGTTTGCTGATGACACGACCGTGGTGGGTCTAATCAGCAAGAACGACGAGTCAGCATAGAGAGAGGAGGTGCAACGGCTAACAGCCTGGTGTGGAGCCAACAACCTGTCTCTGAACGTTGACAAAACAAAAGAGATGGTTGTTGACTTCAGAAGAGCACAGAGTGACCATTCTCCGCTGATCATCGATGGATCTTCAGTGGAGATCGTCAAGAGCACCAAATTCCTTGGTGTTCATCTGGCAGACAACCTCACCTGGTCACTTAACACCAGCTCCATCACCAAGAAAGCCCAGCAGCGTCTCTACTTCCTGAGAAGGCTGAGGAAAGCCCATCTTCCTCCCCCCGTCCTGACCATGTTTTACAGAGGGACCATCGAGAGCATCGTGAGCAGCTGCATCACTGCCTGGTTTGGGAATTGCACCTTCTCGGATCGCAAGACCCTACAGAGGATAGTGAGAACAGCTGAGAAGATCATCGGAGTCTCTCTCCCCTCTATCATGGACATTTACACCACACACTGCATCCGCAAAGCACACAGCATTGTGTCACACACACACACACACACACACACACACACACACACACACACACACACAATTACACACAACTGAGTGACTGATCTGTACAACTGGACTCAACACACATACACTTCACACACCCGGGTTTCAGCACCATTCACACCTCTCATTATAGCATAATGTTTACATTCCGTTTGTTGCTGATCTCAGGGACTTTGCTCTTTTTGCACAATATTCCGTTAATCCTTTGGTCACTGTTCACTTTATCTTGACTGCTGCTACTTTTTTATACACTATTATTGAAATGCTAAATTCTGGTTATATTTGTTTACATTTCTGCTACTGTGCACCTTATCCTGTCACGACAGGTTTTACTGGCGGAGCTACTGCTGTTTTTTTTTTTTATATTTTGTGTATTGTCCTGTGTTGTCTTGCACTGTCCTGTGTTGTCTTTTGCACTGTTTGCACCAGTTGCACACATGCACTTAATGTGGCGAGGATCTTAGTTCCTGGCCCTGTGTTTTTCTGTTCTGTGACTGTTGTTTTATGTTGTTTTATGTAGCACCTGGGTTCAGGAGAAACGTTGTTTAATTTCACTGTGTACTGCATCTGCTATATATGGTTAAAATGACAATAAAAGCTTCTTGACTTGGCACACACACACACACACACACACACACACACACACACATACACACACACACACACACCTTTAAACTGTACCTGTATTAAAAACACCCCTTCGTTTTGCTACTCATGGATCACATAAATATATGTAGAAGAAATGAAGCACTAAGACAAAGAGAATAAAAATATTCCAAAAGAAAATATAAAAAGTTTTGATGTTCTTGTTCCTGCTAACCCTGGCATGGAGAGGTATCCGTTTTGTATGCGTGTGTGGGGGGTAAAGTATTTTTTTTTGTTTCTTTTTTTTTTAAATTTAAGTAGATATCATTTGTTAAGATACCCACGCCTCATCCCTTATTGTTCTCTGCCCCTAAATTGGTGAAACTTACCCTTTATGTGGAGTATTTCCCTGGTGCTCCAAAAGGGCGGTGCAGTCTGATTAAATCAAATGAATTCTTTTTTCTCTATTACGGTTCTTGCATTTCCTTTGCCTCCTTTTTCCCTGAGTTGTCAGAAGATTTTAAATATAAAAGATTGAAAATTGTTTAATATAATAAAGACTTTTACCTTTTATTAAAATTAGTTTAAAGGCAGTGTCAGATGGAACAAGCGCTAAGAAACGCGTGCTGATGAGACTAATCAGTGCCTCAGAGCCACCAACGGAGAGACGAGTGGAAGGATCGCTGAACGGTGGATAAGTGCGGGTGGACAATAAGAAAAGGTGTGTGTCAGGAATCCGCCTGCCACGCCTCCTTCAGAGGCTGCCTTTGCAAATCGCACACAGCTGACGCACATTATCCTCTCATCTCCTGCCACCATATAAACCACTCACTCACCCACATTCCGGGTGCGTTATTGAATGTTCGTGCGTGGTCGTGCAGGTTCATGCATGTGTGTTCACGTATGTGCTTCTCCCGCTGCGTGCCGTCTTCACTCGGACTCCTCGCTCACTCCACGGCCGCGTTTGGCTTCCCCGGCGCACCTCAGACTCCCGACGCTTCCCCGCTGCTTCCCTCCGTGCCGCGCCTCATCCATACCACCCCATGGGTAATACATCAGAACTGCCGTTTGCCGGTTTGCCCCGAACTACACGGGTGTTTTGTGTTGGCTCTGCCTTGGTTCTAATAAAGTTTCTGTTTGCCGTTACTCCGGCTTCCGCCTCTGTGCCACGCCTAACCGTGTGCCAGCCGGCGAGGGAACTTGGGCGGTCGCTAAAGAGAGAACACACACTGATCCACGAGAGACTGCTGGTAAACGTCAAGATGTCAAGGCGTCCCGAACTGCGAGTGTGTGGGTGAACCCTGGCGTGAGAACTGGTAAGGAAAGCGCCAGGGTGAAAACAAAAGTAAATAAAGAAAGCTCTGCTTGGTGAACTTTTGCCTGTTTCTCTTTCTTTCAGCGTGGATCCAGTAGGTGTTGCATGTACCTTTTTCAGTTAAAATAAAAATGCATTACAATGAATCATACAATACAATTTTGTGGATGACGGTGACACTGTGGTAAGCTGGAATTTGACATACAGTTATAACCAGATATTTACACACACTTCATAAAAGAACACATACTTTTATTTCTTTACACTCATACATTAAATCAGATTCAACTTTTTCTGTTTTAAATCAATAAATATTAACATTTTTTGCATTTGTTAAATGTCAGAATCGAGCGAGGGAGAATTTTTATGTATTTTTATCACTTTAATCAAAGTCAGAAGTATACATACACTTCCTTAGTATTTGGTGGAATTGCCCTGAAACTGTTTCACTTGGGCCAAACATTTTGGGTATCCTTCCACAAGCTTTCTACAATAGTTTGCTGGAATTTTGGCCCACTCCTCTTGACAGAACTGGTGTAACTGGGTCAGGTTTGAAGGCCTTCTTGCTCGTACTTGCCTTTTCAGTGCCGCCCACAAAAAAAATTTCTACTGGATTGAGATTTGGGCTTTGTGATGGCCACTCCAATACCTTGACTTTGTTGTCCTTAAGCCACTTTGTAACTAATTTGTAGGTATGTTTGGGGTCATTGTCCATTTGGAAGACCCATTTGCACCCAAGCTTTAACTTCCTGGCTGATGTCTTCCGATGTTGCTTTATTATATCAACATCATTTTCTTTTCTCATATTGCCATTTATTTTGTAAAGTGCACCAGTCCCTTCTGCAGCAAAGCAGCCCCACAACATTATACTACCACCCCCATACTTGACAGTTGGGATGGTGTTCTGAGGCTTTAAAGCTTTGCCCTTTTTCCTCCAAATATACCGTTTATCATTATGGCCAAACAGTTCAATTTTTGTTTTGTCAAACCACAGGACATGTCTCCAGAAATAACGATTTTTTCCCTCATGTGCAGTTGCAAACTGTAGTCTGGCTTTTTTATGGTGGTTTTGAAGTAATGGCTAATTTTGCTGTTGTCCTGGGGTTGATTTTCACATTTCGCAACAAAAAACTTTCCTCTCTGGGACTCCGTCTTCTTCCTGAGCGCTATGATGGACGTACATTCCTATGTTTTTTTTTTTTTTATACTTGCGTATTATTGTCTGAACGGATGAACGTGGGACCTTCAGGCATCTGGAAATTGGATGAGCCATACTTGTGGAGGTCAACAATTCTTTTTCTGATGTCTTGGGGGATTTCTCTTGATTTTCTCATGATGTCAAAGAAAGAGGCTCTGTGTTTAAGGTGTGCCTTTATATGCATCCACAGGCGTGCCATCAAGTAACCTATTAGAGGCTTGTTAAACTCAGAATGGATTCATCTGGAGTTTGTTTTTTTTTTGTTTTTTTTAAAGGCACGATAAACTTAGTGTATGTATACTTCTGACTTTGTTGAAAGTGATAATAAAAATTCTCCCTTGCTCGATTCTGACATTTAACAAATGCAAAATATATGTTAATATTTATTGATTTAAAACAGAAAATGTTTACTCTGTACTGGGTTCAAAGCCACATGTCTTATGAGTTGATCTTTGAAATTTCATGACAAATGAGATACCTAAAAACATTTATCTGAGACTATGTTTGGTCCTTTTCTCACTCCAACTGTTTGAGAGACACCTGCTAAACTCAGGTGGCCATTAATACTTTATTCATACAGTCTGCAAAGAAATAGCTGACCATTAAAGGCTTTTGTTCTACATGTTTGGATATTGATGTTGAGGTGGCATTCATATTGATGACCAGGAGGAAAGGAGAAGGGCAGAATACGTGCAAAACTACAGATCGTGAGGGGCTGCAGGCACCTTAGGCACATACCCCGATTTGGGGTACATGATAGCACTGGCCATGCCAAGGGCAAACTCCAAGAGAGATGGGGCCACATAACTCTGGGCGGGGATGAACCAAGGTTCCCCCTGCCTGTAAGAAGAGATCCCTCCTGGGAGATATGTCCCAAGCAGGTTACTCAAGGAGGAACATCAGGTCCACAAAGCAAGGTCTGCCCGGCCACAGAGGTGACACCAGGAGGAGGAGACAAGCTCCCTCTTGTCGGATTCTCTCCAGAACTCCCGGGAGCAGCACAATAGGGGGAAAGGTGTACAGACATGCCCTCGGCTATGTCTGCACCTTGGCATCCAGCCTCAACGGATCTCAAACAGAGTCACCTGGGCTCTGCAAAATCTCTGCCATGTAAACTGCTCTTAATAAAAGGAGTTTTCCGTGGGACCACAGGAGGATCTGCCACGCCAGCCTATTCAGGGGGCAAGACCAGAGACCCCCCTGGCGGTTGATGTAGGAGACCATCGACATGTTGTCCGTACAGACCAACAGGCAACCTCCCAGGTCTTAGTGGAAGTGTTCCAGTGCCAAGAACACGGGCATCATCTCCAGGCAGTTTATGTGCCATGAAAGATGTGACTTGTCCCACTGATGTGACTTGTCCTTTTTATTCATACACTTGTACTCTTACTCCTACTGGCTTTCATTCCTCTTCTCTCCAGCACATATCTCCACTTCTCCAGGTTCTCTCAACCTGGCCCCTACTCTCACTACAAATCACAATAGCATTCGCAAAAGTCATTGTTCAGGGAAACTCCTGTCTGAACTTGTCTGTCACCCTGTCCATCACCACTGCAAACAGGAAAGGGTTTAGAGCCAATCCTTGATGCAGTCCAACCTTCACCTCGAACCAGTCCGTCGTTCTTACTGCACCCTTCTCTGCTGTCACACCGTCCTCATACATGTCCTGCACCATCCTCACATACTTCTCTGACACACCTGACTTCCTCATACAATACCACAACTCCTCTCTCCACCCTGTCATACGCTTTCTCTAAATACACAAACACACAAGCATGAAACCATACTATTACTCACGGATGGGCACCTCGTCTCTCAGCCGGAAAACTACGCTTTCCCATAATTTCATGGTTTGACTGATCAACTTGGTTCTTCTGTAGTTACTGCAGGTCTGCACATATCCCTTATTCTTAAAGATCGGTACCAGCACACTCCTTCTCAATTAAATTACATTCATTTTTATTTGTATAGCGCTTTTAACAATGAACATTGTCTTAAAGCAGCTTTACACAGATAATGTGGTGAATAAAAGTGAATATGTTCTTTATAAGTAAGTTTGTCCCTGATGAGCAAGCCGGTGGCGACTGTGGCAAGGAAAAACTTCCTGAGATGGCAAAAGGAAGAAACCTTGAGAGGAACCAGACTCTAGAGGGAACCCATCCTCATCTAGGTTGCACCGAATGTCCATTTGTAAAAGATATACGATGTTGCGGGGTACAGTGATGATGATCAGAAGCGAAAAGTAGTCCTGAGTCGATGTAGCAGACTGTTGACATTAACTACAGTCCAATCCATCCTCAAAAGTGCCCGTTCTTACTCTGGAATTTCATGGAACCACCCAAGGCGTTGATGAGAAACCGTCCCAGTGTCCTCCCGTGGAAGAGGCCTCCATTCCTCAGGCATCCTCTCACCTTACAAAATCTTGTTGAACATTCTGGATAAAAACTCCACTGCCATCTCTCCTAAACATCTCCATGCTTCTACTGGTACGTCATCTGTTCCAATCGACTTTACACTATTCATTATCTTAATCACTTCCTCCCTAATAATCTTACCCACTTCCTGCTTCACCATCTCCACACCATTCAACCTTCTCTCTCCCTTATTTTCCTCATTCATCAGCTGCTCAAAATACCCCCTCAATCTTCTCAACACACTCTCCTCACTAGTCAACACATTTCCATTCCCATCCTTTATTGCTCTAACTTGCAGAAAATTCTTCCCATTTTGGTCCCTCTGCCTGGCCAATTGCTACAGATCCTCTCCTCCTTCCTTAGTGTCCAACTTCTCCTATAGCGCCTCATATGCCTTTTCCCTGGCTTTCGCTACAGCCCTCTTTACCTGCTGCTGCATCTCCTTGTACTCCTGCCTACTTTTCTCACCATGTCTCTTTGTCTTACTTTCTATTTCCAGATGTCAAACCAAGTACCTTTCTAGCTGTCTCCCTTATCACTTCTGCAGTAGTTGCCCAATCATCTAGCACGGAGGAGGGCAGAATGCCTGCAACACGATAGGTCATGTGGGAGCCAAAGGCACCTTAGGTACATTCCCAAGTTTTGCATAAAGAAATGCTCTGGTTATGCCAGGGGCAAACTCCAGGCGGGACGGGGCCACAGACCGAGCCTGCGGGTCCCCGACCCGCTTCAGAGGGAAAATCGCCAAGAGAAAGGCTGTCTTAACCATCGGAAACCAAGAGCTCGAAGTGAGGCTCAGATAGAGCCACCAGCACAACTGCTAAGTCCCAGACCCGGGCCTCAGCCTCCGGGTGCTGCGATGGCGGACAAATGAACCTTTGGGGTCGAAGGAGTCAACCCTGCGGCAAACTGCTCCTGTAAAAACTACAAAACTGAACTGATCGGGCAGTTAACTGGGTCCAAGTCACGGTGCTCGCACCATGTCCTGCCTGGCCATCAAGGTGCTACAAGGTGGAGACGGACTCCATCCCGGGGAGACTTTCTCCCAAACTCCCGGGAGCAGCACGATCCGGAAAAAGGCGTAAAGACGTAGCCTCAGCCACGACTGTACCAAGGCATCCAGATGCAATGGGGCTGGGTGAGAGAGAGAGAACCATAGGGGACAGTAAAAAGTCTCCCGGGTTGCAAACAGATTCACCTGCACTCTGTAGAACCTCCGACATACAAGCTCTACAACCTCGGGGTGGAGTCGCCATTCCCCAGCCCCTGTCTCGACAGGGCATCTGCTCTGACATTCCACCGTCCTGTGATGTAAACAGCTCTTAATGAGGAGTCTGTCCCGGGACTACAAGAGGACCTCTCGTGCCAGCTTGTACAAGAGGCGAGCCTGGAGGCCCCCTGGTGGTTGATGCGGACCAACACATGGCGATCTCTCAGGTCTTGGAGGAAGTGCTTTAACCCCAAAAACACCGCCATCATTTCCAGGAAATTTATGTGCCACGAGAGACGTGGGTGAAGCGTCCGTCGTTTGCACTACACGATGACAAGGAGTCCCTAAAACAGGGCCTTGGGACAGAAACTTTGGGTCCTTCCATACATCCAAGGCTCAAAGGGCACGCCACAAATCCTTGATAGTACTATACAGATTTCCCCTGGGGGAGAACCCTCTACCCTGGAGCCACCACTGGAGCGGCCTCGTGTGAGGAGGAGGCCGAGTGGAATTATACTGGACGCTGCCGCCATGAGACCCAGCAGCCTCTGGAACCGCTTCACAGTAAGTGGCTGGCCTTCCCTCACCCTCCTGACTGCGGTGAGGATGACTTCAATCCAGGCGGGAGACAACTGTGCCCGCAACCTGGTCGTGTCCCACATCACGCCCAAAAAAGTGGTTCTCTGCACCAGAGAAAGCGCACGCTTGCCGGCGTATAGTCAGAACCCGAGCACCTTCATGCAGGTGAGAACGACATCTCGATAATTATTTTGACTGCTGCTACTGTTGAATTGCACAATTCTGTTTACATTTTTCTGCTACTGTACATCTTATTTTGTTCTGACAGGTTTACTGGTGGAGCTTTTTTGTGCACCTTTCTGTGCTGTCTTTTGCACCAGTTGCACACATGCACTTTATGTGGCGAGGATCTTCTAACTACTTCTTGTCCCTGTGTTTTTCTGTTTCTGTGATTGTTGTTTTATGTTGTTTTTTGTAGCACCTGGGTTCTGGAGTAATGTTGTTTCATTTCACTGTGTACTGCATTGGCTATATATGGTCGAAATGACAACAAAAACTTCTTGACTTGATCAAGGATGTTTTCCTGCTCCCGGTCTCCACCGAAAGCAGCACTCGGTCTCTGAACTCCACCGATGGCGTCATTCTGCTCCTGATTACCGCAGAGAGCATCGCTCGGTCTCCGATCTCTGCTGAAGGCGTGGCTCACCCCCAGGACTTCGTCAAAGGCATCTCTGTTCTCCGTCATGGGCATCGCTCCATCTTCGGTCTTCACCCCGGAGGACATCCAGCCTGTAAGCCCCATTGAGAGTTCCTTCCAGCCTCCGGTCAGTACCAAGGTCATCGTGCCAATCCTGGTTTCCATGGTGGACGTAGCTCTGCTCCTGACCTCCGTGCTGGGCACCCCTTCGTTCCAGATCTCTGCTGAGGGCATCGCTCCATTCCGGGTCTCCGTGGTGGACTTTGCTCTGCTCCAGTCCTCTGTGGTGGACGTTACTCCACTCCAGACCTCCACAGTGGGCGTCACTCCGCCCCTGATCACCGCAGAGGGCGTTTTTTTAAATACCACCTTGTTTATATTTTCTCATATCTTCTCTCACGCTTTTCCTTTTCTTTATATTATTTAATACTTATAGACCTCACTTTTTGAATATTTCCTGAGCAGCCGATCAGATTTTAATTTGACTGCTGGTTGTTTTCTGCATATACCATGTTTGTGACAAATAAAATATTGAATGTTGAATTTGAGTTATCAAGTAACACCTTCTGAACACGAATCATCTCCAGCAGAAATCTTAATGAATCATAAGATGAGAACTAAACAACTTTAGGATAAACCCTAAATGAAACATGATGAGTGATGAACTGTGAGGTAGAAACAGAAAGTTCTCCAAAAAAGACAAACTATTACACACAAACCAAAATGATGAAAGTGTTATAAAATAATGATTTTATGAAAGTGGAAAATGCAAACTTCCACTCTTCAGTCTTCTTCCATTCCCCTAGACTGTGTTCATGTATCTGAGATACAAATGACTCTCCCGCACTAAGATCATCATGTATCATAAAGAAACCTTTGTAAATGACTTTATGTCTCGTTACATTTGAAATGTACTAAACAGATCCACTGTTTTAGTTTAGTGACAAATGGATAATTTGGTGTTGTATAGACTCTGTTATTCATGCAATACAGTTTCTATTTTATTCCTAAGGAAAGATGCAGTGATTAGTTGTTGTTCCTGTTATTGTTCTCTAGATGGCAGTAGCACCAAACACAAGTATCAGATACATAAGAATAAAAACAGAAATAAAAGGTATGGAGAAGCTTAAGCTCATGTTGAATCTGAGTGATAAAGAAATAAAGAAGCTACACACCAGTTCATCCATGTTTCTGTTCAGAGTGTTTATTTAATGAACATCACACAGATCAGATCAACAGTAGGAGACATTTATAAAGTTAATGTTTCAATTGTTATATAACTTTTCATCTGATTGTAATGTATGTTATGAAGCTTAACTAAGATGATTCCTTAATGACCATTTGTCCAGTACAGGAGCTTTGGGTGGTGTACAGGGTCTGCATGGACCCTCTGACTGCTCTGCAGCTAATCAGCTCCATACACAGCAAGCTGTGTTGCACTTTGTGTTCTGACTTCATTTCTCCTCATAATCCTCTGTGTGTGAGACTCAGATCAGATCCTGTAATAAAGGAGAGTAAAATGATCAGATTTTTATTACATTCATAATAATCAGTATTTACACTCTACACAAAATCAGTGTTGATCTTCTGAGTGTAGAATCTTAAAGCTGTTTGAGTGTTTAACAGCTCCAATGTACAGGATTTATACTGCAGAGCCCCAAATACACACATTCCACTAGAACATGAACAGAAATGTAGAACCTGCATACAAATGAACAGTAACTCAGTAACTCACTGTAGTGTCTTCAGTTTACAGTGTGGATCCTTCAGTAGATCAGAGAGCAGCTTCACTCCTGATTCTCCTGGTTCATTGTGTTTCAGATAAAGTTTTCTCAGGTGTGATGAGATGTTTGACCTCAGAGCTGAACCCAGAGCAGCACAACCTTCATCTGTAATACTGCACCATTCCAACCTGTAGAGAGATCAACAATTACAGATCAGCAACTTACTGAATTTTTTAATCTGGAAATCTATAGCAGTTGTTGCTGCTTCATTTAAATTGTGCTTCAGGACACACAACATTTACACACAACTAAAACTAACCTCAGTATCTCCAGTGTACAGTGTGGATTCTCCAGTCCAGCAGAGAGCAGCTTCACTCCTGAATCCTGCAGTTTATTCCCAATCAGGTTCAGTTCTCTCAGACTGGAGGAGTTTGAACTGAGAACTGAGGACAGAATTCTACAACTTTCCTCTGTGAGATCACAGTAACACAACCTGGGAGAGAAATTATGATAAATCAGAACACTGACATCTTAAACGCACGCACGCACACACGCACACACAAGGTATGTATAAAATCAGTGCAGTGTGTAATGGTTTTTACACAGAGTGATGCATCTCTTACTCATTTTTATGCACAGAGAACCATAAAGTACATGAACAAACTATAAATATTTCCCCATTAATAATCAACTCTTTAATTGACCATGATCTCTCTCTCTCTCTCTCTCTCTCTCTCTCTCTCTCTCTCTCTCGCTCTCTCACACTCGTACTCACCTCGCACACCCATGACTTCAGTACCACCCTCATTACATCACCTCATTACCATAAACTCTTCAAATGCTTTTTTCGCACATATTTTCTAAACTGCTGCTATATTTCTCATTTGCACAAAACTTTTGATTACATTTTGTACTGTTCAATTTTGTTCACTTTGTCTTGTCACAACAGGTTTATTGGCGGAGCTGTTTTGTGTTTTGTCATGCACTGTCTTGTGAAAGCAGCTTTACATAAATAAATAGACTGAATATATTTTTAATTACAAAATTGTTCCCTTATATTTGAAAGATTTTAAAAGTAAAATGTTAAATATTTGTTGCTCTACATTTTATTTTGAATAGGTTATACTATAATAATGACAATCACATAAACCCAGTGTGTAAGTGATGATCTGACCTCAGTATCTCCAGTGTACAGTGTGGATTCTCCAGTCCAGCAGAGAGCAGCTTCACTCCTGAATCCTGCAGCTTATTCTTACTCAGGTTCAGTTCTCTCAGACTGGAGGAGTTTAAACTGAGAACTGAGGACAGAATTCTACAGCTTTCACCTGTGAGATTACAGTAACACAACCTGGGAGAGAAATGATGATATATCAAACACTGACATCTCGAACACACACACACACACACACACACACACGCACAAAGTATAAAATCATTGCAGAATGTAATGGTTTTTACACAGAGTGATGCTTCTCTGACTAACTTTTTTATGCACAGAGAAGCATAAAGTACATGTACATACTATACATATTTTCCCATTAATAATCAACTCTTCAATTGACCATGATCTCTTCCTCTCTCTCTCTCTCTCTCTCTTTCTCTCTATCAGTGGTCATGGTCAGAAATTAGTTTTACAGAAATGAATAGGCTGCGTGTATTTTTTATTACAAAATCTATCCCTTATATTTGAAAGATATTAAAATAAAAAAAGTTGAATATCATTAGAGTTATTGCTCAACATTTTACTGTTATTTTATACTATGTATAATAATGATAATTACATAAACACAGTGTGTAAGTGATGATCTGACCTCAGTATCTCCAGTGTACAGTGTGGATTCTCCAGTCCAGCAGAGAGCAGCTTCACTCCTGAATCCTGCAGCTTATTCCTACTCAGGTCCAGTTCTCTCAGACTGGAGGAGTTTGAACTGAGAACTGAGGACAGAATTCTACAGCTTTCCTCTGTGAGATCACATTGACACAGCCTGGGAGAAAAATGATTATAAATCAGAACACTGACATCTCAAACACACGCACACGCACACTTACTCACACTGGAACACACACACTTAATAACATATTAGATATGTAGAGTGTAATAGAGGTGTAAAGTGTTAATAAGATGCAGGTATGATTTATTATAGCACTTCATTTTGATTTTCCCAATTTTGTTGATTTCAGCCACTAAAAAAACCCACAAAGATCAGATTGAATTCAGATTTTCACAGATGATAGGCAATGATAAAGATGTAGAGTGTAATAGAGGTGTAGAGTGTAATAGAGGTTTATAGTTTAATATATTATTGAAACCAAAATAGTGGTGCGGCAGGTCTGTGTGTTTACATCAACACGGAATGGTGTCTGTGCTTGTTTCCACTTACTGCTTATCGCTGTTGGAATTTATTTTTGTGAGATTTGGACCTTTTAATTTACCCCGAGAATTCACCACTGCTGTTGTGCTCGGAGTGTACATACCACCTAACGCTAATGCTAAGGAGGAGCTTAGTGTACTCTACGGGACCATTAGCAAACTACAAAACACACACCCTGTTGGATTGTTAATTGTCGCCTGAGATTTTAATCATGCAAATCTCACGACTGTGCTTCCATCAGAATGTGGACTTTGCAACCAGAGGAAAAAACACGCTGGATGTTGTTTACACAAACATCCAGGGTGCATACCGGCCCGTCTCAACCTCAGGTACTCAGACCACATCTCTGTTATGCTGATCTCAGCATACAGACCATTTAGCAGGCGTTTAAGACCAGCTCAAAAGCAGGTGGAAACCTGGCCAGCAGGATCCATGTCTGCTCTCCAGGACTGTTTTGAATGCACTGACTGGGACATGTTCAGGGAAGCTGCAACCAACGGCGATTTCAGTAACTTGGAGGAGTACACATCAACAGGGACCAGCTACATCGGCAAGTGCATTGATGATGTGACCATCTCCAAGACCATCATGACATGCTCCAAGCCGTGGATGACCGCTATTGTGTGTGCGCTGCTAAAAACAAGAGACCCCACCTTCAGAGCAGGGGACAAGACGGCCTTGAAAACAGCAAGGGCCAAACTGTCCCGTGCTATCAGAGAGGCGAAGCGCGCACATGTCAAGAGAATCCATGGCCACTTTCAGGACAGCAGAGACACCCGGTGCATGTGGCAGGACATCCAGGCGATCACAAACTACAAGACGACATCACCTGCTTGCCCTTCTTTTTTTAGATTCCTAAAATAATTTTTTTTATGCTGATGTATAGATGAGGTTGTTAATTGGAAATTTATTCTGTGTTTAGCGATTTGTACATTATTGAACAGAGATGGCTCATAGCTTTGAAACAGAAAGTTTTAATGCTGAAGGGGGTATGTTAAATTCTAGTTTTGGGAGAGGGAGATTTTTTGGTGATTGTGTATCTACACCTGGCGTAGGGAAGGGTAGTGTTAAATGAACACTGGGATTTTGCTCTTCTCAAATAATTGGACAGACACCTGAACAGTTAAGAAGTGATCCATTATCGGTTAGATTCGGATTTAAATGATGTGGCATTGCATGACCTTGTAGCGCACTTCGCTCAAGAAGTTGTATGAACAAAAATATCTGCTCAAAGTGAAAGGAGCACTGGAGAGAGGGAAACCAGTTGTGCACAGACTCATAGTTTAAAAGCAGGTCAGTCATTCTCAGAAATGCCCTCACTTAATTTGACAGGAGTTAAACTAGTCATGCAGTCTGAAGAAAGGTGCCTCCACTTTTCAGAGGAGATGGAACTGATGATTTCAATGTGCATGAGTGGGGGAACTAATGGACACTTTCTTGCAGAAAAGTGGTATACCAACATCAGAGCATTATCATGAAATCCTTTCGAGACTGATGGGTGAAGCTAAAGACATTGTTAGAATTACTCTTCATAGTAACACCTCACTGAGACCCTCAGAGAATCCCAAAGTGATGTTTGATTTTCTAAAACAGCTTTTTAGCGAGGCCAGATTTTCTTACATGCCCTTAGCGGATGCAAACCTTGAACTTATTTGATTAGTTATTCTATGCACCTGTCTATGTGAATGATAAATTCCGAATGATAGGAATGTTGGACTCTGGATCCATGGCTTGTACTTTCAGTGAAGCAGTAGACAGCAGAATGCTCAGAGATAATGTGTTTTACCGAAGCCCAAACCACTGACACAAGAAATAATGTTAGTGGGATGTGGAGGTAAAGCAACAAAGCCAAAATGCACGTATTAAGTTGATCTTAAAGTATATGGCGTGAGATGCTTGGTACCAGTCTTGGTTGTTCCAGGGCAAAAGGACAATGTAATCATCGGGATCAATGTGGTGAGGTTTCTCATCAAATGACAATGATCATTGGAGAACTCTGTCTAACAGTGCTTTAGAGCCATCTTTAGAGTCATCTTGCTGTTGGAGGGGTAGTGACCCACCAGATAAGGATGGAACTGTTAAACTTTTTCAACTTTTTCAAGCAGTCACATTAGTGGCAAAAAAAGAACACCTTGTTTGGAGAAAGTTGCCAAGTAATACTGCCATGTTGCCAGGAAGCAATGTAATTGTAGAGGCCACCGCTTCCCGAACTATGCCTTGAAACATTATTATTGGCTGTGTTGTTACACCCCTATAGGGAGATCGCTGGGTTCCTTTGAAAGTTATCAACCTTTCAGACAAACCAATTACTCTAAAAAAGAACTGTAAGTTGACAGATGTGTTCCCATATTATGCTGTGGAAGATTTTAATTGTTACAAGGTTATAGTCAGGCTCAGGTGGCTGCTTCGGAGAGTATCTATGAGCCTGGTGCCATTGGTGATCTTAAGCAGAGACTAAAGGCTGTATACCTTGGTGACATCAACATCAATTTGTGTTCTGCTAGTGATGCGGCAAAAGACAGGCTTGTGCGGCTGCTTGAGAACTATAATGATGTATTCTCTAAACATGCTTTAGATTGCGGAGAGGTCAAAGGTTTGACCTCTGATGAGCATTCATTCCAACTTCCGTACCGTCGGATACCACCCACTTACTATCAAAAACAAAGGATCTCTTAAGCACTATGGATCTAACATCAGGTTTCTACAACATCCACATGTCTGAGGAGGATAAAAAGTACACTGCATTTGCATCTACAGTGGCCCTTCATGAGTACAATAGAATGCCACAGGGACTGTGTAACAGTCCAGCATTTTTTATGTGCATGATGCTGAGTATCTTTGGGGACTTTTATTTCAGTAGCCTATTGAGTTATTTGGACGACTTATTGGTGTTTGCATCTGATGAGGAGACAGCGTTGGAGAGACTGGAGATGCAATTTCAAGCAAACATCTGTTAAATTTTTAGTTCACGTAATTGACGGAAATGGTGTATCTGTGTCAGGCTGATGACCATGACGCGGAAGCGGAAGTA
>MU551574.1:96439-115868 GCA_024362625.1 Silurus asotus | reverse complement strand
GGTTTGTTTTATAAGTGTATGCGGTGAACTTTTAAATACACCTCCTAGGCATTATATGCGATTGACATCAAACGTGGCGAACATGATGCCGAGACATTGGACTTGCTAAATTGGGAAGGGATTTTTGATATCTCGAACGCTGCTGCCATGGCGAGGTGACAAATTTATGGTGAATTCGGAGAACAGGAAGTGTTTAATATCTAAAGCAAAAAATGTTTAATTCGGACGACACGCGGTGTGTATGTTCAGCCAAGGATTCCGATCGCATCGATGTGCCTATTGTGAATCTTGGACATAGCGCCACCAACAGGCGCCAGGAAGTGTGTCAGTCACAAAAGGTGGATTTTTTGACAGTTGCATGTGGTGAATTTTTAAATACTCCTCCTAGCATATTCATGCGATTGCCACCAAACGTAATCAACATGATGGCGACACATTGTAGATGATACAACCCCTCACCACATCCATGAACCTCCTACCTGGTGGCTCCATCCTCAGCATTTTTCTACTAATATAACTTATGTCTCTCCTCTGCACATGTCCAAACCATCTCAAGCTCGCCTTCCTCTGCTTGTCTCCAAAACATCCTACATGTGCTGTCCCTCTCATAAACTCATTCCTAATCCTGTCCATCCTCGTCACTCCCAACGAAAACTCCACTGCCATCTCTCCTAAACATCTCCATGCTTTTACATGTATGTCATCTGGTCCAACCGACTTTCGACTCTTCATCCTCTTAATTGCTGCTCTCACTTCCTCCTTACTAATCCTATCCACATCTTGCCTCACTAACTCCACATCATCCAACCTTCTCTCTCTCTGATTTTCCTCATTCATCAGCTGTTTAAAATACTCCCTTCATCTTCTCAACACACTCTCCTCACTAGTCAACACCTTTCCATCTCCATCCTTTATTGCTCTAACTTGCAGTACATCCTTCCCAGCTCTGTCCCTCTGTCTGGCCAATCGTTACAAATCCTTTTCTCCTCCCTTAGTGCCCAACCTCTCATACAACTCCTCATATGCCTTTTCCTTGGCTTTCGCCACATCCCTCTTTACCTGCTGCCGCATCTCCTTGTACTCCTGCCTACTTTTCTCATCACTCTGTCGATCCCACTTCTGTTTTGCCACTTCCTCATTCCACCACCACGTCTCTTTGTCTTCCTTTCTATTCTTAGATGTCACACCAAGTACGTTTCTAGCTGCCATCCTCATCATTCCTGCAGTGGTTGCCCATCATCCAACACCTCTTCACTACCACCGAGCCCCTGTCTGACCTCTTCCATAAACCTCACACTACAGTCTTCCCACTTCAGTCTCCACCATCTTATTCTTCTTTCAGTCCTCACTCTCCTCCTCTTCTTCTTCGCCTCCAAAACCATCCTACAGACCACCATCCGATGCTGTCTAGCTACACTGTCCCCTGCCAACACCTTACAGTCTCCAATCTCCTTCAGGTTGCATCTCCTGCATAGAACATAGTCCACCTGTGTACACCTTCCTCCACTCTTATAAGTCACCCTATGATCCTCCTTTTTCTTAAAACAAGTGTTCACCACTGCCATTTCCATCCTTTTAGCAAAATCCACCACCATCTGCCCTTCCACATTCCTCTCCTTAAGGCCATACCTACCCATCACCTCCTCATGACCTCTGTTTCCTTCACCTATATGACCATTAAAGTCTGTCCCAATCACTAATCGTTCTTTCCTGGGTACACCATCGGGTTTGGCAATGAATCTGCAGGTTGGTACTCTTTAATAAGACGTAAGAGGCCGGTGCCCTTTCTCACCAATTACTCTCTCTTAAGACGGAGCTGCTTGTGTCTCTGGTGACATTTAAACATGTAAGCAAGCTGGGAGCCCTGTCTGTCAGCTCTCAAAAGTTTCTTTTCGCACTAACCTGGCGTTTGTACCTAAAGTAAGCTGCCACTTCTGGGCCCTTGAGCAAAGCCCTAAAACCCTCCCCTGCTCAGTTGTAAGTCTCTCTGTTTAAGGGCGTCTGCCAAATGCCGCAAATGTAAATGTAAATGTAAGTAATGGATTCTTCTTACAGATGTCCCATTGCAGAGCTTTCGGCTTTCCACCCTTCTCCGTTCTCTTCTAGGGAGGAGGAGAGGTTGAATTTCTTGTGCCCGGTATAGGCTCTTCATACATATGTCTAGAGAACAGCAGGCTTCAGGAAGAATGACCAGTTGTTTGTGTATTGGGCTGCTTCTTACAAGCGGAAGCCATTGTCAAGACAGTGAGGCTATATCTCTTGCATATGAGTGCAGAGGTTCTCAGGCACCCAAGGGTCTAAGGGCCCTTTCTACTAGGGAGATGGCAACATCATGGGCCCTACTTAAGGGAGTTTCTGTTAAGAGTTTCTGTTAAGGAAAATTCATATTTTAATAATATTAATTTTTATATTCATGATCATAATTTAATACAAACTTTTAAAACTTGAGAAAAAGAACAAATCAAGTGTAGAAAGTTAAAATTCATCAAAAACCTCATGTCTGGCAAAGCCATGTATGTGAAGTAAACAATCTCTTGACAAAGAGATGACTCATTAATTTTCTTATTTTCTTATTTAAATCCATTGAGTTGCATTAATTTAATGGTAAACGAAAAGGTGATATGACAAATCATCTTTTGATAAAAATATGATCTGTTTTCATAAAATAAAATCCTTATGGTTATTATGCAAATGTGATTTTTTATTTTCTTAAGCTTAATTTTATGAATAACGTAAAAAAAAGAGCAATAACTGACCAAACAATAAAAAAGTGACATGACAAATCATGTTTTGACGAAAAAATATATTTTTTATTGAAAATAATCATTATTAAATTATGATATTTTTTTTTTATTATCTTAAGCGTGTTTTCATTTAAAAAAAAACTTAACGAAACACAAACTATTGACATGACAAATGTTTTAAAAATCACTTTTTTAATTAAATAAAATTATGAAATTGTGAATTTTTATGTTGTTAAGCATAATAACATGAAAATCTGTTAAAAGTGCAATAGGTAAATGAAAAATTTAAATTGTGACGTCAAATCAGGTTTTTGTCTATCCACAAGAGCCCAGGAATATCATCTCAACAAATTAGTTATGTGGCATATGCAATTCCACAACAAAAATATGACATTTTACATAAAAAAATTATAATTATGAAAATATGTATTTTATATTATTAAGCATAATAACATGGAAATCCATTAAAAGGTGCAATATGTGTATGAAAAACGAAAATTAAGAAACGTCAATTTATGTTTTGGTAAAAATACGAACTGTTTAAAAAAATAAAATCATTATAGTTATTATGAAAATATAAAATTTCATTTTCTTAAACTAAATTTCACAAATAACCAGTAAAAAGAGCAATAACTACACAAACAATAAAAAAGTGACATGACAAACTGTTTTGACAAAAATGTAAAACATTTTTTTTTATGAAAAAATTTTTTTTTATTAAATTATTATTATTATTATTTTATTATATTTTTAAAAATAATTTTTTATTATCTTAAGCATAATTTCATAAAACGTATTGTTAAATAGAGCAATAATTTAACAATGTAAAGGTGACATGACAAATCATGTAAATAACCTGGCATAACCAGTAAAAAAAAGCAATAACTACACAAACAATAAAAAGTGACATGACAAGTTATTTTGGCAAAAACAATTTTATCAAAATAATCATTAAAAATTTTTATTATCTTAACCCCTTGAGAGATTTTAACATGCACTTACCTTTGGTTCTTTTTAGTTGCTTTTAAAATATAATTTTGACAAAAGACTTATTACACTGTATTCAGCACAAACTGGGCTACTATAATATGTAAACAACTTATATGTGTGTGTTTGCGCTTGTCCTTTTTTTTTTTTTTTTTTTTTTAAAAAAAAAGGTTTTTTTGGGTTTTTTAAAAAAAAAAAAAAAAAAAAAAAAAAAAAAAAACTCACTGAAATAAGGCCACAAAACCTATAGTAAACATGTTTTCCCAAGACTTTTTGAGAACAGATCTTTTAATGTATGTTTTTTTTTTTTTTATCATGTAAAAATCATCCTGCCTGATTTAAAATTTAAAAGACACTTTTTACTTTGAAAGGCCATATGCGAAGAGGCGTCAACATGCTGTGACTGACAGCTTCGTAGACAATGGGTCGCATATTGAGCTATCGATTACATAATGAGCTGTGGATCACTGAGCCAGGATCTGAGTGAGAGGTACAGTACTACAAGAAAGAATGTGTTTTCTCTGTGGTTTATTTAAAATACACATTGGCAAGGACAGCATTAAAAAGGGAATTGTGTAACAATAAAACAATTCAGTACAGTATGTATACAAAATAAAGAGTGCAACAATAACAATACACTACAGTAGGGCTACAATACTATGCATCATATACTAATAGTGTATCCATTTGAGGAATCGGCAAGAACAAACAACTTGAACCCCCACTTAGTTGGCTTGGCTTTTATGTACTGTGTGTTAGCTTTGCATGCTACTATCCTCTCATCCACGGCTAAATGTCTTCTAGGATGATAAATTGCTTTGCATGTCTTACAGATTGTGTCCATAAGTGGTTTCACTCTGAACAGACTGTCATGTTCAGATGTGCCCCTCTTTCAGTCATTTTCTTTGTCTGCATCTGGGTGATTTATGTGTACATTCCACGAAATTGTCCTGTATCTGTCCCTTGACATAATTGTTGCTGGAAAGGGAACTGTAAAAAAAAGTTCTGCTCTGTCACCAGTAGTCAATGATGGAGGGCAACTTTACCATTGCCATGTAATATAAGAGCCCAATGTAGCGATACATCTCCCTCACGGTTACATCTCTCCATTTGTATTTGCATCCCTTGGCTATTGACTAGGCAGCTTGAGCATTTGTGTTGTGGCACAGAGTTGAAAAACATTTTATATAGACTACATGGAGAATGAGAGTCAGTAGACCTCAGTTGAGGTCCAGGTTCACGTGCGGGCAGGAATCACAGAGTCTGTGGAACTGTGTTGTTATCTGTCTGATCCTTCCATGACATGGTGGACTGTGTGTGCTGCCTTTGCCCTTTTTGGAGCAGGTGCTTGATCACCTGTTTATAAAACACACACACACACACACACACACACACACACACACACACACACACACACACACACACACACACACACTAATTGTGTCATTGGTAAAGTTGTTTGCATATGTCATACAATGCAATAAAGATTTAAACTGAATATAATTTAAGAAAATAGAAAATATGTACTTACTTAGGATGATTCTCGGTCGAACTCAAAATGAAGCGATGCCTGCGTGGCCTGGTGTGAGTTTCCAGTGGGGGCAAGAGTGATGCAGCCACATTCCTAAAAATAAACAAACAATACCTTTTTCAGTATTTTTGATGAATACACTTAAACAATATATATTTGTTAGCGTGCATTGTACATATAGCATTTACACCTCAGCATCTCTGCTAGCTAACACTACATAACAGCCTTTCAGGATGATCAGTGACACTAACCAAAACTGAACTGAGGCTAAAATATAACTTTATATAACGTCAACAATATTTAGGGCATACAATACAAACAGTTATTGTTACAAATGAGCAGATATTGGCGGATTTTTGTTGTAACATTAAAAGGCAATGCTGACAAAAGCTAGTCAGAGATGTCTACAAACAATATGAGTTTTATATGATCAGAATGTAAGATTTAAAAACGTACTCATCGTAGCAACTTGATGAAAAGTCCTCGCTCTTCAAAATGCAAACCAAGCAGTTTAAGCTCTTTTTGCTGGCATCTGAAAAAAAGCACATTTGGGTGACGGCGGCAATTCAGGCTCCAGAGGGTTAAGCATAATTTCATGAAGAGAAATAGTTAAATAGGGCAATAATTGAACAAAACACGAAAAGTTGACAAATCATGTTTTTACATGAAAACATGACTTATCATCAAAAATTATAGTTATGAAATTATGAATTTTCATGTTCTTAAACTTAATAACGTTACACAGCTTTTTCAGCTTTTTTAGCTGTGTACAACCTTTTCTTGCAAGCCATCAGTGGCGCTCGTGGGGCTCGCAGGCCGATATAGCAGCGGGTTGGAGTCGGATGAGTCCGCTCCAGCCTCGTCCGCTGAATCGAGCTCCTGCTCTCTCGGAGAAGCAGGCCCGAGGGCTGCTTCTTCTCCAAGTGCGAGCAGCCGGTGCTGTACGAGGAGCTCCTCGAGGTCATGACACAAGCTGTAACCAAGCTGGATCGGTGGAACAGCAAAAGCAGCTAAAAGACACTAGCCAGCTATCTCTTCCCTAGCGTAGCATCATCGCTAAAGGCCCCGGTGTTTCCTACCAAGCCCCCGCATGCTACATCAGCCTTAGTGGGGAAGGCTTACACGGCATCAGGCCAGGCTGCGGGTTGTCTCCACACCATAGGTGTGTTGCAGGCATACCAGGCTGACCTGCTACGTGATTGGATGTCCGGGGCCGCTGATATTAAGGAGCTGCGTTGTGCTGCCTACTTAACCCTTCGGTCCATGAAGCACATGGCGGGGGCCGTTGGTCGGTTCATGGTGGCCCTGGTAGCATCTTTAGCTCACCTTGTCTGACTTTCCAGATAAGGATCAAGGCCCCTCCAGTGGTGGCGCCGGGGCAAAGGGTTCTCCCCCAGGGAAAATCCATATCGCACTATCAAAGTCTCGCGGCGTGCCCTTCGAGCCTTGGATGTTTGGAAAGACCCTACGTTTCTGTCCCACAGTTCTGTTTTAGGGACTCCTTGTCATCGTGTGACGCTAACGACGGGCACATAAATTGCATGGAGATGATGGCGGTGTTTTTGGGGTTAAAACAATTCCTCCCAGACCTGAGAGATCACCATGTGTTGGTCCGCACGGACAATACTGCGGTGGTCTCTTACATCAACCACCAGGGGGGCCTTTAATCTCGCCCTTTGTACAAGCTAGCGCAAGCGGTCCTCTTGTGGTCCCAGGACAGACTCCTCTCATTAAGAGCCATTTACATCCCCGGGTGGTTGAATGTCAGAGCAGAAGCTCTGTCGAGGCAGGGGCCGAGGCCTGGGGAATGGCGACTCCACCCCGAGGTGGTGGATCTTATATGGCGGAGGTTCTACAGAGACCCGAGGTGGATCTCTTTGCGACCCGGGTGACTTTGCACTGTCACCTCTGGTTCTCTCTCTTTCACCCAGCCCCGTTAGGTCTGGTTGCCATGGTACAGTCGTGGCCGAGGCTACGCCTGTACGCCTTTCTCCCGATTGGGCTTCTCCCGGGAGTTCTGAAGAGAGTTCGCCAGGATAAAGTCCGTCTCCTCCTGGTGGCATCTCGGTGGCCAGGCAAACAATGGTTTGCAGATCTGGTGTCCCTATTCGAGGGCCCTCCGTGAAAAATTCCTCCCAGAAGGGATCTCCTCTTGCAGGCGGGTGGAACCCTAGTTCCCCCCCACCCGGAGTTGTGGAGGCTGTGGCCCCTGAGGGGGCACAGTTCGTAGAGGCTGGTCTCTCTACCAAGGTAGTAGAAACCCTTCTTCACTACAGAGCTCCCTCTACGAGGAGCTCGTACACCGCACGATGGCGACTGTTCACGTCTTGGTGCAAGCACCATGACGGGGCAGTCGCTGGGTAGGCACCCATTGGTGACACGTTTTTTCGCGTTACCTGAAGGCTGAGGCCTGGGACGCGACCCAAAGTGCTGTCTGGGACCTGGCTGTTGTGCTGGTGGCTCTATCGGAGCCCCCCTTCAAGCCCTTGGCCAAGGTGGCCCTTAGGTTTCTGTCTATTAAGCCCACCTTCCTCCTGGCGATTTCCTCACTGAAAAGATCTGCAAGCTCTGTCTGTGGCCTTGTCCCGGCTGGAGTTTGCCCTTGGCATGGCCAGAGTGTTTCTCTATCCAAAACCTGGGTATGTACCCAAGGTGCCTTCTGCTCCCACACGACCTGTCGAGTCCATGGAGGAAGTCGAAGCAGCTGCTTGTCTGGAACAGGATTGGCAGGAACGGTTCCCCGGCCAATAAGCAGTCTTTAAGCAGGTGGGTAGTAAATGCGATAGTGTCGGGGTCTGAGCTCACTCCACCCGGAGTGTGGCAGCCTCTATGGCCTGGTCTGCTAGAGTGTCACTCCAAGACATCTGTGATGCTGCGGGTTGGTTCACCCCGCTGACCTTTGTCAGGTTTTATGACTTTGACCTCAGAGCCACCCCGGGCTCCTCTTTCCTACATGCAGGTGCCGAGGCCCTCACTCTCTAGGCAGGGTCTGGTTAGTGTGGCGTGATTGGACACTCATCCCACAATACATCCCTGCCGCACTTACCTTCTCTCGTGCAGAAGCTAGCGTCCTTTCCATCTTGCAACCATTTGTAGCTTCCTGGTTTACGCGACGTCGCATGCCTATGACATCACGTCTAAACGCCTATTGGTCACATTTCACATGTGGTTCAGAGCCCGGTCACGCAGGGGCGTTCCCAAAGCGTTTTGACGCAGCGTCTCATTCCCACGGGGAACTAGGGTTACGGGCGTAATCTAGAGACGAAATGTGTGTTACCAAACTGTGCAACCTGAACTTAACACACACTTAATTCTCATCCCAATCCATTCCACTATCATTTATTTATTATTATTTATACTTGACCGTATTACACTGTTTACATGCTGTTTCTTGCACTTCCTGACTGCAGCTAACTGCTGTTTTTTGCACTGCATTGTGTTTGTTTATATATACTATTGGTTACAGTTTTCATAGTTTTCTCTGCACAGTACTGTATATTTAGAGTATACAGTAGGTTTACTGGTCGGCGCTATCTTCGGTTATGTGTATTGTCTTGTGTTGTCTGGCTGTCTGTCTGCACTGTCTGTCTGTACTGTTTTTCATCTGCACTGTTTGCACAAGGTTGCACTCGATGCACTTTATGTAGCTTTGTGTTGTGTTGTAGCTCTATGTTTAGTGTAGCACTAGAATTCTGAGGGAACGTTGTCTTGTTTTAACTGTGTACTGTGTATAGTAGTAATGACAATAAAAACCTCTTGACTTGACCTCACTTGAATATACCTAATACCTCAATATAATTTTTCATATTCCCAAGCATATCTTAATTAACAACCATAATAAGTTGGAATAATTGAATGGAAAACAAAGATTTGTGTCAGTTGTGCGAAAATAGGACCCAAATGCAGGACACAGCAATAAAGCTAAACAGAAGTCTTTAATGTGAAATAATCCAGAAAGCACATAAAACAAAGTGTCCAAAAACTTACGGTCCTCAGGGGGAGATAATCACACGAAAAAAAAACCACACAAGAACACGTGTCCAGAAACTTATGGTCCCCTGTGAAAAGTAATCCACACAAAAGCAAGGTGTCCAAAAACTTATGGTCCCCTGTGTAAAGTAATCCACAACGCACAGTCCTCCAGGGGAAATAGTCCACCAAGAAAACGCCCATAAACAGAGAGAAACAAACAAAAACTCCCGACTGGAATAGAGAAAGAAAAAAAAAAGAAAATGAAAAAAAAAAAAGAAAGAAAACAGAGCAAAGCCGCGACGGCAGCGCGCGCGAAATAGCGAAAAAAAAACAAAAAACAAAGAAGAAACAAAAACCGGAAGATCCGAAACTTAAAGCAAAATACGGGAAAAAACGAAGCCGAGGGACAGGGAAGTTTTAACGAAAAAAACACGGAAGCCAACGAGACAATCTGGCAGCGCGCATGAGAAAGCCGTGTCAGGAAATAAGGCCGGGATCCAAAACATGGCGCGCAGGGACCCACGAGCGCTCCTCAGGGCCGTAGCCCTTTCCATTCCACAAGGTACCGCAAGCCCCGACCCTAGCGCCTGGAGCGCAGGAGACGGCGCACAGTGAAGGCCGGGCCCCCGCCAACGACCCGGGCGGGCGGAGGGGGTCTGGTGGAGGGAACCAGGGAGCAAGCCTGGACAGGTTTAAGGCGCGAAACATGAAAGGTGGGATGGACACGGAAGACCCTGGGAGGGCAGAGGCGGACGGCCGCAGGATTGAGTACCTTGGATATAGGAAAAGGTCCAATAAAATGAAGGGCCAGCTTCCTGCATGTGACCCTTAGTGGCAGGTTCTTGGTAGAGAGCCAAACCCTCTGGCCGGGGCGGTAAACGGGCGCCGGTCGGCGCCTGCGGTTGCAGCGGGAAGACCTGAGGAGAGCCATCTAAGGGTCTTTCTCCAGGCACGGCGGCAGCGCCTGACCAAGGCACCGGCTGAGGGCACTGAGGACTCAATTTCCTGAGATGAAAAGATGGGCGGATGATAGCCATAAGCGGCTTGGAACGGGGACAGGCCAGTGGCTCAAGACGGCAGAGTGTTATGATCGCGAAGCCCAGGAAGCGTTTTTGCTTGTGGAAGCGTTTTTGTCAGTGCAAAGGATGCGAAGGGATGTCTCCAGGTCCTGGTTCAACCTTTCAGCCTGCCCGTTGGTCTGCGGGTGGAACCCGGAGGACAAGCTGACCGAGATACCCAGGGGGCGGCAGAACTCCTATCAAAAATTGGCAGTGAAATGTGGACCTCGATCCGAGACGATATTACTAGGGAGACCATGGAGCCGGAACACGTGCTGCAGCAGAAGCTGGGCGGTTTCCTTGGCTGAGTGGTATGAAATATGCCATCTTAGAAAACCGATCTATCACAGAAAGAATTGCGGTATGGCCAGCAGAGGGAGGCAGGCCGGTAACGAAGTCAAGGGCTATATGGGACCATGGGCGGTGTGGAATGGAAAGCAGGCGGAGGAGACCCGCCGGAGGGCATCTGAAGCTCTTGTGCTGGGCGCAAACAGGACAGGCGGCCACAAACTGACGAACGTCTTCCCTAATAGTGGGCCACCAAAAATGTTGCCGCAGAAGGGCCAAGGTGCGAGGGGTTCCTGGGTGGCAGAAAAGTCGAGAGCAGTGGCACCACTGGAGTACCCGTAAACGGAGCTGGTCCGGACAGCCAGCAGTTCCCTCAGTTCAATGTCCAAACGAAGGACCCTGTCGGAAACGGATGGGGGTAGGATGTGACACGGTTCTTCGCCCTCCTCCTCGCCGCAGGAACCCAGTCGGGACAGGGCATCCGGTTTGCAGTTCTTGGAGCCCCGACGGTAGGAGAGCGTAAAGCAAAAACGCCCAAAAAACAGCCCCCACCTGGCCTGCCGGGGGTTGAGGCGCTTGGCTGCGTGCAAATACTCCAGGCTGCGATGGTCCGTCCACACAACGAACGGGTGTTCGGCACCCTCCAACCAATGACGCCATTCCTCAAGCACCAGCTTGATGGCCAGCAGCTCGCGATCCCCGATGAAGTAGTTCCGTTCTGCGGGACATAGTCGGCGTGAAAAGAAGGCGCATGGATAGAGGCGGTTGTCGGTGGCACCCCTCTGCAGAACGGCCCCCACACCCTTGTCCGAGGCATCAACCGCCACAACAAATTGCCGGCATGGATCAGGCAGGGTGAGAACAGACATAAACTGGGTCTTGAGCTCCAGAAAGGCCTGCTCTGCCTCGGAATTCCAGGTGAATGGCTGACAAGTAGAGGTGAGTCAGTGTAGTGGCGCCGCGATCGTGCTAAAACTGCGGATGAACTTGCGGTAAAAATGAGCAAAACCTAGGAACCTTTGCAGTTGCTTGCGATTCACCGGGTCGGGCCACTACTCTATGGTGCGGATCCGGGCCGGATCCATCAGAATTCTCCCCACCAACAAGATAAAGCCCAGAAAAGAAGTGCTGGACACATGGAATTCACATTTCTTGGCCTTCACATACAACCGGCTCTGAAGTAGACGGGTGAGCACAGTGCGCACATGGCAGCGGTGTTCCTACAGGGAGCGGGAGTAGATCAGAATGTCGTCCAGGTAGACAAACACAAACCGATGAAGCATGTCCCAAAGAACGTTGTTGACCAGGGCCTGGAAAATAGCAGGGGCATTGGTGAGGCCAAATGGCATGACCAGGTACTCGTAATGGCCTACTGGGGTGTTAAAGGCCGTCTTCCATTTATCACCGTGGTAGAGGCAGCCCCGGGGGGGAGCGACGCCTCTCCTTTTCACTAGTGGAGAGGTGGCGGCGGCCAATCTCCATGGGTTGCGGAGGCAAACTAGACGAGGTACTGAAGTGAGATGGATCAGAGGGAGAGGCGGGCTGCCAGGTCCCACGGAACCCCCCGTCCGAGCGGAATTTCCTCATCCGTCGCTCGATTCGGGTGGCCAGGCTGATCAGGGAGCCCAGATCCTCTGGAAGATCCCTGGCCGCAAGCTCATTCTTGATCTCCTCGTTGAGCCCCCTAAGAAAGACGTCGTAAAGCGCCGTGGCATCCCACACACTCTCGGCTGCCGCGGTGCGGAAATCTGTGGCGTATTCCACGACAGATAGTCCGTCTTCAATAGTCTGGAACAACGACCCGGCTGCGTCCTGCCGGGGGGTGGCTGAGCCGAAGATCTTGCATAGCTCCTCAGAGAACGCGCGATAGGAGGCACAGACCGAGGAACGGCATTCCCACTCCGCCGTGGCCCATCGTTTGGTCTTACCTGAAAGCAGAGAGATCACATAGGCCACCTTGGTGAGTTCATCTGGAAAAGAAGAAGGCTGAAGCTAAAAAATTATTTCGCAGCTCAACAAGAACGGACGGCACTCCCCTGGTTGTCCTGCGAAGCGCTCGGGAGTTGGCAGATGAACCCCACACCTAGGTGCTGTTGGCGGGACGGGCACCGGGGCGGCTGATGCGGCGGCATGAGGAGTGGTGTTCTCCAAAACAGACGCCTGGGCTACAGGGGCTGGGTTGCGCTGGAGAGCTAGTTCACGAATTGCACTTGCCAGTTCCTGTATCTGCTGGTGATGAGAGGTGGTGAGCTGCACCAAAGAGGAGAGCTGAGACTGCACATCGTCCGCTGGGTCCATGTCTGGCCAGATTGTACTGTCAGTGGTGCGAAAATAGGACCCAAATGGAGGACAAAGCAATAAAGTTAAACAGAAGTCTTTAATGTGAAATAATCCAGAAAGCACATAAAACAAAGTGTCCAAAAACTTACGGTCCTCAGGGTGAGATAATCACACTAAAAAAAAAAAACACACAAGAACACGTGTCCAAAAACTTATGGTCGCCTGTGAAAAGTAATCCACACAAAAGCAAGGTGTCCGAAAACTTATGGTCCCCTGTGTAAACGTACAGTCCTCCAGGGGAAATAGTCCACCAAAAAAACGCCCGTAAACAGAGAGAAACAAACAAAAACTCCAGACCAGAATAGAGAAAGAAAAAAAAAGAAAATGAAAAAAAAGAGAGAAAGAAAACAGAGCAAAGCCGCGACGGCGGCGCGTGCGAAATAGCGGAAAAAAACAAAAAACAAAGAAGAAACAAAAACCGGAAGATCTGAAACTGAAAGCAAAATACGGGAAAAAAACGAAGCTGAGGGACAGGGAAGTCTCAACGAAAAAAAACATGGAAGTCAACGAGACAATCTGGCAGCACGCGTGAGAAAGCTGTGTCTATTCATGTGATGGCAAGATGGCGGCCTGGACGGTTGTGGGTTCGCGCTACCCCGGAAGTGGAAGCACCGGAAGTGCCCGCGCTGCTGGCTGACAATTTGACATGACAAATAAATTTTCATAATCTTAAAAATAAAGTTCCTGACAAACCAATAAAACGTGCAATTTGTGATGAAAAATTAAAAGGTGACATGGCAAATCATGGTTTGACAAAAGGATGACTTTCATAAAAAAATAGTAATTTTGAAAATATGAATTTTTATATTTTAAAACATAAGTTTCATTTAAAACCATTGAGTTGCATTAATTTTAAGGAAAACGCAAGGGTGGTATGACAAATCATGTTTTGATAAAATCATTATAGTTAGTATGCAAATACAAAATTACATTTTTTAAGCTTAATTTCATGAATAACCGGTAAAAGAAAATACCAGCAATATCAAGTCAAGTCAAGAGGCTTTTATTGTAATTTCTACTATGGACAGTGGTACACAGTACACAGTAAAAACGAGACAACGTTCCTCCAGAACCCTGGTGCTACTCTAAACAACATGTAGCTACAACACAACACAAAGCTACATAAAGTGCATCGAGTGCAACAGTGCAGACAAAAAAACAGTACAGGCAGACAGTGCAGACAGACAACACAAGACACCACAAGACAAGACAAAAAAACAAATATAGCGCCGACCAGTAAACCTAAAAACTATACCCGGGCGTAAATATAACCAGAACAATGTAGTGCAAAGAAGGCCTGAACTACATGCTCTTTTAATTTAATTTACAGTATAAAGTAAAAGGGGGTTACGTCTTTCTTGGCCAGGGAGATACCTCTTTTATAGAATTAATATAAATTATACTGTCTGTTTGGTGGACGAACAGACAAATAAGTGTAATGTTAATTCCATTACCGTCAATTCAACTTAACTTAAATATTTATAATTACTATAAATATTTACCTTTCTTTGTGAGCTAAATTCACTACACATAATGGTGGAGAATGTGGGCATGTTGTTTAGACTTTGTTTTTTGAACTAACTCAGCGTCAATTCACTTGTGTTAATTTACTGTGCCCTTGGGGTGAGATAGGTCGCAATGTAGACTATGTTTCAGTGATCACTATTTTATTTTATTTTATTTTATTTTATTTTATTTTATTTTATTTTATTTTATTTTGTTCCTATTTGTAAGTCATGATTAATCGAAAAAAAAAAAAAATGAAAAGAATATAAAAAAAAAAGATTTAAACTGCAGTCATAATATTACAAATCCCTCGTAAAGACGAAGAAATCTCTTTACTGCACATTTTAATATTATTGGAATCAGCTATGGGGACGAAGAAATCTCCCCATAGTTAGATTAAAGATTGATTTGAGCGAGTTGCTCTTATCATCTTTTAAGGCCTTGTAAGTAGTTATCGCTGTTGAAGTAATTGTGTGTTTCAATTTACTTCAAACCAGACGATAATACTCCTTTAGGTTTAACCATCAGAGTAGCTAACTGATGCGTGCCTAATACAGACCCAATCATAAAGATACTACTGACCAGTTGTTGATTGGTATGTAAAGGAAGTTAAAAATCTTGATCAAGTGATTATTAGAACAGTGAAGAAACCCTGTTCTTTTGTTTATTTATTTATTTTAGGGGGCAGCGAAGCAAACCTGAACCACCCACTGTGTGCTGTTGAGTGACACAAATTGTAGAATTTGTGCAAAGGAGAAACCTTTCCTCAGTTGTTAAACTGTGATTTGAGTAGTGTAACTCTTATCAGCTAACTCTTAAGACCTAATCTCGCATATCAACAGCGAAAAATCCCTGTTGACTATAGACTTATTTTATTATATCTTTATACATTTTTCCTCCTCTCATTATTAAAATTCTATAGAGGTAACGAATAAAGCCTGCTTCCTTAATTTGACACCGGTCAAAATAAGGTTGCATGACACGTAGGGTAAAGAATAATCTTACTCCAAACGTTATCAATCCTCCCCACTAGGTTAGTTAGGGCCCCACACTTTTAGATAAACAACAGGGGACAGGTTATCTAAGTAATTAATACCTTTGCAAGCGCCCCCACCCCTAACTTCAGTGTGTGTGAACTAACTCTCTCTCTCTCTCTCTCTCTCTCTCTCCAGTGTGTGTGAACTAACTCTCTCTCTCTCTCTCTCTCTCTCTCTCTCTCTCTCTCTCTTTATTCCTCCTGGTTTTGTTTGTCTTTAATTAAATTTTATTTTATTTTTACTATCTTCAATTAATATTGTTTTGTTATTCTTATTTTTAATTTTCTCTCTCCTTTCTTCTTTTCTCCCTTTTATTATTTTTATTATTATAAATTTTTTGGTTTATTTTTGTTTGGTTATTTCTTGCTTTATTACTATTATTAGTAAAAAAAAATAATTAAAAAAAATAATAACATTTCTTCCTTTTACTGAATTTCTTATTTTGACATTTTGTTATCGACTTTTATTTGCTTTATCATTATTATCATTATTTTTATTTCTCTATTTTTTTCTCTCCTCATTGATTTACTACCCACTTCCTCTCACTGATTTTAAATTTATTTTTAAACAGAGGGTGAAGCTAAAATTTTAAATTAAGTGCTATTTAGGTTCAACCTTATAGCCCTTCCCCTTTCAGGCCTTGTCCTGCTCTATCACTTTGGTATTGTGAGTTTGATCTGTCTATTTTCATTTTATTTGGTTGTGACGTGAGGTAAAGGCCTAACTGGGAAATCATCACAGTGAACTTAAAGAAGCCAAACCTTTAAGGTGATCCATTAGGTTATCACGCCGCTAGCCCGATCCGGCCTCCGCTAACTGTCTAAACTAGTCAGTTCAAATTGAGTGTAGAGTACGTTCTCGCCTATTTAGGCCACCAATACTGTAAGAACTTGCATTGGCCCTCATCTGTCTCTCTCTGCCAGTGAGCCAGTATGTCCAGACCATCCAGCCCTGAGGCACACTTGGACCAGCTAAAGACCTGGTTGAACGCCCTGATGGGTACCCTTGTACCCGAAACTGCTGTTGATCTGCAACACCTGAGCCGGGAACAGCTTGATGACAACCTGAGTGCGGTGATGTCCCACAATCCTATGCAGGACTATAGACACAAGGAACCTACAACCTCATCGCCCAGGCAAAGATGGATGAAGTAAAAGTTTCTCGCCTGCAACAGGAATCGTTGTCATTTCGGATCCAAGCTGAGGAGGCTCAGAGGAATCTGGCACAAGCTCATGACCAGCTAGACCAAATCATGGCAGAGACTCAGAGCCAACGAGAAACGGCAGATGGAAAGAATGCAGAGCTGCAGGCCGAAGTAAAAGGACTACAACAGGCCCTGATTGATCTCCGTGTAGACACAGCGCGCAGAGAGCAGCAGGTAAGGGCACTAGTGAGGAACTCCAACAAGCCAAGGCTCTTTTGATAAGTGCAGAGACTGAACTTAAAGAAAGAGTTGCCAAAGCTGAGGCATACGAAGGGCATCTGCAAAGTGCCCGGGAGGAAATCAATGCCCTGTATCAAAAAAACACTCACTTAAAAGACAAACTTGACACAGCTTACAGGGAGCTAAACAGGGAGCTAAAACATGCATATAGATCAGGATCACTTCCAGTCGTGAGGTGCGGAGCTTCCTGGATCGGCAGCCAGACAAGATCAAAGTGGATTATCAGCAGCTTTAAATAGCCCTGATTAAGAAGTTCTCTGACCCAGAGTCAGAGCAAGGACTGTTTACTGCTCTGGACCGAAAACAGAGCAGGCATGAAACCACACAAGCCTATTACAACAGGCTCCAACAAGCCTACTTCGTAGCCCGAAATGAGCCAGGAATGAAGGAAGATTTCAACTTCAAAACTTTGTTCCTCAGAAACCTGCACCCTGCTGTGAGTCATCCCCTGGGGGTCCTGGTCTGCCCACAGGAAATGTCCATCCAGCAGCTACGAGACTTAGCCCGAAAAGCCTATACCAAGCAAAGGACTGTACCCGAAAAAACTGTAAAAGGGGCAGCAATCTATTCTGTCTCTGAGCAGTACTCAGAACTTGCACTAGAGGGCACCCAGCAATGCTATCATGACAAACCTGTCCAACAAGTGTCACAACGCTTTCCAATCAACAGAGAACCACAGGGTCACGGCGGCGCCCGTCCCAAATACCAAGCTGGACGCCCTGGGAGATCCTGGGACAGACCACGACCGCCATTCAACCCAAAAGACGGAACCACCTGGGAAGGATCTAAATGGCCCAAAGGAAACTGGCACTCGCCAACACGAGCAACAGGTTTCGAATGGAAACAGCAAAAATCCCAGAAACATGCACTAGATAAATCGAAATATGGACTACCAATAACACAAGACCCAGAAAACACATTGGAAACAGCAGAGATTTTGAGAATTTTTAAGGAAATCATCCAAGAAAAACGCCACAAAAAGGACAAGGATGACAAAAATTAAATCAATTATAACTAAGCCGGAAACCTGACCTAAACACTCACGACATGTCCTCGCAAACCGAACCACCATAGGCCGCCAACTTCCAACACCAAACCTTCAGCCAGAACCCCAAGATGCCCAAGAGTGCTGTTTTAGTGGTCTGCCTCCCCGATGAGCCACATGAATCCAGTTATTATTGCCTGTCAATCACTACACCTGCCCCAGGGCCAAGGCTCCTAGGGAACCTGCTTGAAAAAGGAATGGCCAAAAAGCTGTACCTAGCCATCACATTAGAGAATGAGCTGAGACTAGAAGCTCTTGTGGACACTGGTGCAGATTTGACTTTAATGTCGACCCAACTCTTTTACAGACTGCAGGTGGGAGCTAAGCGACAGAATCGAACACTTAAAACGCAAAGGTGTGCATTGAATGTGCAATCTTACAGCCAATATGTAGTCAAGCTCGAACAGATAGCTCCCATTAACCTGACCATCGGCCCTATGAGTGTAGTGCACCCTGTGTACATCTCTTCAATGGACACCTACCCTCTGCTAATCGGAAAAGACCTTCTTGACCGTTTTGAACCACTGCTGGATTTTAAACAGTTAAAACTCTGGGCTCAAGTGCGAGAACTTCTACCCCCTCGGTCACCGAAAGCATCCAAGACAGACTGCCAAGCCACAAAGGTCATGGGCAATCATACCGCCACCCGAGAAGGCAACTTGAACCAAGAGCAAAGTTCAAGGTCATTGCCCTGTGCTTTCCAGCTAACTAAAGACTCTGACTCATACTGTCCCCGGGCCATGGGAAGCCTACAGCTTGCTGATGCTGCAACGACGGACGGTATAACTGTCAGCGATGCAAAAGTAGGACCCAAATGCAGGACACAGCAATAAAGTTAAACAGTCTTTAATGAGAAAAGAATCCAGAAGGCACAAAAAAAACAAAGAGTCCAAAAACATACAGTCCTCAGGGTGAAATAATAACACACCACAAACAAACAAAGTGTCCGAAAACTTACAGTCCTCCGGGTGAAAAAGTCACTCAAAAAATACGCCCGAAAACACGTGTCCAAAAACTTATGGTCCCCTGTAAAAAGTAATCCAAAAAACCAGAGCAAAAGTACAATCCCCCAGGGGAAAAGGAAACCGAAAAAACCCCCAAAAAAAAAAAAAACTCCAGACCGGATCAGAGACAGGGAAAAAGGAAGAAAAAATAAACAAATAAAAGGGGAAAAAAAACCGAGCAAAACCGCGACGGCGGCGCGCGCGAACGCGGGGAAAAAAGAACAAAAGCGAAGAAGAAACAAATACCGGAAGATACGAAACTGAAAGCAAAACACGGGAAAAAACGAAACCGAGGAACAGGAAAGTCTCAATGAAAAAAGAAAACACGGAAGCCAACGAGACAATCTGGCAGCGCGCGTGAGGAAGCCGTGTCTATTTATGTGATGGCAAGATGGCGGCCAGGACGGTTGCGGGTTCGCGCTACCCCGGAAGTGGAAGCACCGGAAGTGCCCGCGCTGCTGGCTGACAGTACC
>MU551574.1:48877-91675 GCA_024362625.1 Silurus asotus | reverse complement strand
GCACAAAAAACAAAGTGTCCAAAAACTTACGGTCCTCAGGGTGAGATAATAACACACAAAATACACACAAGAGTAATCCACAAACAAGCAAGGTGTCCGAAAACTTACAGTCCTCCGGGTGAAAAAGTCACGCAAAAAATACGCCCGAAAACACGTGTCCAAAAACTTATGGTCCCCTGTAAAAAGTAATCCACAAAACCAGAGCAAAAGTACAATCCTCCAGGGGAAAAGGAAACCGAGAAAACGCCCAAAAAAGAGGGAAAACAAAAACTCCAGACCGGAAATGAGACAGGGAAAAAGGACGAAAAAAGAAACAAATAAAAGGGGAAAAAAACCGAGCAAAACCGCGACGGCGGCGCGCGCGAACGCGGGGAAAAAAGAACAAAAGCGAAGAAGAAACAAATACCGGAAGATACGAAACTGAAAGCAAAACACGGGAAAAAACGAAACCGAGGAACAGGAAAGTCTCAATGAAAAAAGAAAACACGGAAGCCAACGAGACAATCTGGCAGCGCGCGTGAGGAAGCCGTGTCTATTTATGTGATGGCAAGATGGCGGCCAGGACGGTTGCGGGTTCGCGCTACCCCGGAAGTGGAAGCACCGGAAGTGCCCGCGCTGCTGGCTGACAATAATAGCACAATGGGCCGACAACTTACCAATCAGCCTCAGACTGTTTAACACCCTCAAAATGCACACAGCAAGCATCCCTTTTGCCAAAATCGCCCTCCACAAGGGACAATGGTACAAAAGCAAAGTCAACTATGTGGGTCAGCTCATTGGACCACAGGGCATCAAACCACAAACCAACCGCGCAATTCAAAACATTAAGCCTCCTGCCAACATCTCAGAACTCCGAAGTTTCCTAGGTGTATGCAACTACCGAACTCAATCAACCACACTTCCCGCCTCACAACCACTTGCGCTTGCTCCACAAATCTTCACAAATGACATCGCTGACATGCAGGCGTCTGATGCCACTATGCAGACCATCCTTTACCACCTCTCTAGCCCCTCCAACCACCCTGTCACAGCTGTTAATCTGTCCGCTTCCCCAGTCCTACAACCGCTACATGATGTCAAACCTATGCGGCACGTGATAGACAGCATTTTATGGTATGCCCCTGATGACCACACTGCGTCAAAACTTGTGGTGCCACAGTGCCAAAGGGGGGTCATGTTAATGTATGCACACGACGCACCATGTGCCGGACATCATGGCACAAGAGCCACTTATGAGACACTGAAACAAGTGGCATACTGGCCTGGCATGCAGCAAAATGTAACAGAGTATGTTAAAGGATGCCTTATGTGCTGTCAATTCCAACCAGCAAACCCAAACTACCGAGCCCCACTGCAACGCAGAGGAGTCACATTTCTGTGGTCAGACCTCCAAATTGACTGGGTAGGACCCCTTCCCAGGTCAACAAGGGGTAACAAATACTTCATCACAGTCGTGTGTCAGTTTAAGAAGTGGGTGGAGTGCCTCCCAACACCCCACGATACTGCCCAAACCACCGACTATCTTCTGATGAATTGTATTTTCTCCCGGTTTGGGCTACCGCTGAGAGTCAATTCGGTCAGAGGCAACCATTTCACGGCCGAGGTCATGCAGCAGATTAGGAAGCTACTGGGGGTGCAAGCAAAACTTCACATCAGTCACCACCCTATCTCCTCGGGTCAAGTGGAACGAACTAATCGGACGGTGGTCAGCATGTTAAGGAAATTTGTGCTGCCAATCAAAAGGACTGAGATATGAAACTTCCTCTGGTGCTCATGGCCATCAGGGCAACACCACAGGAGTCAACCGGCATCTCGCCTTTTGAACTATTGATTCGACGAGAGATGAAATTGCCACTGCACCTGCTATACCAACCTGGAGACTCCAACCTTATTACAGCTTATACCACCCATTCAACTGATTTCCTTCAAACCCATCTCGCCTACGCACTGTGACCATCATGATCTACCTACCAGCTGACCTTCATAACTGTTGGATGACAAAGTATCCCTTCATTAGAATCTTCACATCCAAAAGGGGGGATATGTAGCGTCTGGCACAGATCATTTAGATTTCATGTCCCAGGCATTCCTTTTAACCTATGACATCTTCACCTCAATCAAAAGTTGAACCTTTTATTGGGGTGATATATTTGTAAAGTGCCACACTCCCTCTTCCAAAGACACAAAACAGGACCAGACCCTGAACTCTTGTTGAGTTCACAAAGACCCCCTAATCCTAAAGCACACACCCACACACAACTGGCTCCAGAAGGTCCGGATCCTACCACAAGACGAGATAACCCCATGCAGGTTCTCCGTTTGAACCCATAGAGACCTCGACCATAAAACACCCACACCTACACATGCACACACACACACACACACACACACACACACACACACAGATACAATAAAGCATTCCTTTTTCTAATTAAACAAAATGAATAAGATACTTCACATCCCACGAAATTAACCTATACTTGTATGTATGCGGGGGTTCATCACACCTCACGACGTGCACCAGAAAATAAAAAGTCAGTAATTCTAGTGTTAATGTATACCTGTTCTAATGCTGTATGTCCTTTTAAGGCCTAATGTCAGAATTTATACAAAATTATCTGCTATTCACATTCCTAATGAAAGTGCATTTTGTTTTGTGTTTTCATTTTCTTGACAGAACATAATGTCGTAGTAACATTGTCACACTTTGACTACTGATCTATGTATGTAATGTACCACTGCCGTTATGCCGTCAATCCTCTCGTGTTTAGTATCCAAATGACCACAAAATTATCTGTAACTTACTTTTCAAACAATGGTACATTTTATTGGATCACGAAAGTCACCATACCGTCTTAATACACTTAAGATAAAACTTTAAAGTTTTATAGTCCAAACCATGCCCACAGACACATGAAACAAAGGGATGTTTTTCCCTCCAAAATCTCAACCCTTAGTATTGTCCGGTCCCCCAAAGATGGGTGGAGTTCGAGACCTTTAAAATGTCACAAACACCACCAATCTTTGGTCAGACATACAAAACAGCTTGGAAACAACTCCCTCTTTCTTCAAGATCTTCTGGCAAGCTTCACTTCCAAGAACAACCACCGCTTTGATCTTCCAGCACAGTCTTACCCCACAGCGTCACATATCGACGCTGTGGATGTTGCGTCGGACTGCGTCCACATCCGACGCCGAGGGTACCCCCTTCGCGTCGCTTTTCGATGTAGAGAGACGGTACCTCCCTTCGCCCCGCTTTTTGATGTAGAAAGACGGTACCTCCCTTCGCCTCGCTTTTTGACGCAGATGGTTGAGAGCCCGTGTGCTACACTTTTCAACGCAGATCGCTGTCCTATACACTGAATAAAGTATTATAGGGGGTACCCTCGGCATCGGATGTAGACGCTGTCCGACGCAACATCCACAGCGTCAATATGTGACGATGTGGGGTAAGACTGTGTTGGATCTTCAGGAGAACCTGGAAGAACATCTGACCCCACCCTAACTGGCTCTTCAAAGATTTCCTTTTCGCATCCGGACTCTTGTGCAACAAGCCAATGCAAGTAACCGTTTCTTTTACCAATGAATTTAGATGCGTATTTTAAATCTTAGTAAATCTTAAGGTGAATTTAAATTCCTGTGACGATTTCCCAGTTAGGGTGTGCTTCATTTTGAAGCTTGAGCATTTCCACCCCTTCTCCTTTGTTCTCTCTTTCTTCCTTTTCTTTCTCTTTCTCCTTTCCTAGTTTTAACCTTTGTTTATTTTATTTTTGTTTTCTTTATTTCTTTGTTTGTTCGTGTAGCTAGTTCTATGTGTGTTTGTCTCATTTATTAAACGCCATATTTTTCACAAGTGATCGTCTCTGAGTACGTTCGTAAATGCAAAGTTCCTGCTACATCCGGTCTGAACTACATGCTCTTTTAATTTATTTACGGTATAAAGTTAAAGGTGGTTACGTCTTTCTTGGCCAGGAGATACCTCTTTTATAGAATTAATATAAATTATACTGTCTGTTTGGCAGACGAACAGACAAATAAGTGTAATGTTAATTCCATTACCGTCAATTCAACTTAACTTAAATATCTATAATTACTATAAATATTTACCTTTCTTTGCGAGCTAAATTCGATACAGTGAGTATGTGTGTGTGAGTTCCGTTTCAGTTCTGTGTATTGAGAAGCCTGATGGCTTGAGGAAAGAAACTCTTCTCAGTGTGGTGGTGCTGGAGATGCTGTTCCTGATCTGGACTGACTGAGGTTTCCCACGATGGGTGACGGGACGATAGTCATTGAGGCAGGAGACAGTAAATTTCTTCGGCACAGGAACAATGGTCGTTGTCTTGAGGCCCGTGGGAACAACGTTGCTGCTCAGGGAGATGTTGAAGATGTCAGTGAAGACATCTGCTAGCTGTTCTGCACATTCCCTGAGCACTCTGCCAGGAATGTTGTCAGGTCCAGCAGACTTCCGTGGGTTAACTCTGCATAAAATTTTCCTTACTTCAGCTGTGGTTAGACAGAGCACCTGGTCAGTGGGATCAGGGGGACCTCCTTACTGTTAGCACTGGGTTCTTACACCATTCCGTGTTGATATAAACACACACGCCACCACAGCGAGTCTTACCGCACAGAGCTGCATTTCTGTCGCCTCGAAACATGGTTAACCCGTCTAGCTGGATAGCGGCTTCCGGAACTCTGACGCTGAGCCACGTCTCCCTGAAAACAAAGACGCAACAGTCTCTATACTCTAGCCGTGTGGTTCGCTGGAGTCGGATGTATTCCAGTTCATTGTCCAGGAAGAAGATGTTAGAAAAAAAAAATGGACGGGAGAGCCGGCCGGCTAGAGTTAGCATTTAGTCCATGTATTGTGAAAGGTCGAGCTAAATATGGTGAAAGCACAATTTTTTTGTGAGCTACTGCCACGCTGCCATCTTGGAACACTCTAAACAAACAATAAGAAGGTGATGTCAATTTTTTTTAACAAAAAATATGACTCTCATAAAAAAATATAATAGATAAGATAAATATTAATTTTCATTTTCTTAAATATAAGTTCAAGACAAACCATTAAAACGTGCAAGTCAAATCATGTTTTGACAAAAATCTGACTTTAATTATAAAAGAATATGATAGTTGTTATGAAAATATGAATTTTGTTATTATTACGTTATTATATAATCAAGCATAAATTAATAAAAAACGCGTTAAAAGGTAAGACACTAAGACAACGGAAAGGTGATGTCACGGTGCGAATGAAACGAAGGCGGAAGCCGAAGTACAGCTCGCTCGGGTTTTAATAGCGAGAGTGAGGGAGAGAGATACACACAAGCACACACGCACACACACACATACACACACACGCAGTCCTTGGGTTGAGAGAGTCCGAGATGCGCTTGGGGAAAGGCGTAGCTGATCCGAGATGCGCTAAAAGGAAACGCGCACCTGGTACAGGATATTGGAGTCCAGAAGGAACGGAACACATAGAGTCCTGCATGAAACCATGAACACATAATAACGAACAAGGGAGTGAGTGTGAGTGAGGAGCTTACTTTAAGCATCATTTAATTTAATTGAACAAATAAATTAAGTTTTGACATAAATCTCACTATTTAAAAAAAAAAAAAAAAATTGCTACTAAGAAAATACACATTTTCATATGCTTAATAATTATTTTAATTCAATAAATAATAAAAAGGACAATAAGTGAAAGAACAACAAAAAAGTGACATGACAAGTTTCATTAAAAATATGACTTATCATAAAAGTGACATGACAGAACGTTTTTACACACAAATACTTTTTTTGTAAAAAATAAAATATAATGATAATTTTTATGAAATTATGAATTTATATGTTCTTAAGTATAATACCAATACAATCTATTAGAAAGTATTTTTTATTTATTTTTTATTAAGAATAATAACATGAAAATCTGTTAAAAGGGGCAATATGTGTAAATAAATAAATAAATTGTGACACGACAAATTATGTTTTAATAAAAAAAATTAACTGTTTATAGAAAATAAAATCATTATAGTTATTTTGCAAATATGAATTTTTATTTTCTCAACCTAAATTTCACAAATAACCAGTAATAAAGAGCATTAACTACATAAGCAATAAAAAAGTGTCATGACAAATTGTTTTGACAAAAATGTGAAAAAAATGTAAGGATAATATCATGAAAATCCTTTAAAAGGTGCAATGAGGGTACGTGACATGACAAACTATTAGGAATATGCAATACATGACAAAAAATGAAAAGGTGACATTGGCAAATCATGGTTTGACATAAATTATATTTTTTCTCATAATATAAACTCTTTATAGTTACTATAAAAATGTTTTTATTTTTATTTTTTAATAATAATTTTTTAAGTTTAAATTCATGAATAACCAAAAAAAAAAAAAAAAAAACCTTATAACTTAACTAGCAATAAAAAAGTGACCATGTGTTGACAAAATCTGACGTTTTTATAAAAAAAAAAATTGTTATTATAAAAATATAAATGTTCACATTATTAAGCCTAATTTCTATAAAATATGTTAAATGTGTAATGAGTGAATTAAAAACTAAAAAGTTACATGACAAATTATGTTTTGACAAAAATATGACTTTTGTCATTAAAAAAAATATAGTTTTATAAAATTAAAATTTTCATATTTTCAAGCATAATTTCATGAAAACCCATAAAGACAACAAAAAGGTTACAACACAAAACGTTTTTACAAAAAAAAAAAAAAAAATGACATTCATAAATAAAATGATTTTCTATTCATGATCATAATTTCATGAAAAAAACTGTTAAAATCTGTAATCAATTAATTGAGTGTAGAAAGTCAAAATTCATCAAAAACCTCATGTTTGGCAAAGCCGTGTATCTGTTAAAAACGTTAAAAAAGTGAACAATTTAAGTGTAGAAAGTCAAAATTCATCAAAAACCTCACTTGTTGCAAAGCCATGTATGTGAAGTGAACAATGAGCGTCTTAGGCGCTGAAAATGCGATTCCGCTAGTCTCAGCCTCTTAGGACAAAAGAACCGTATGTAACCCTAGTTCCCCGAGGGAACTACGTGTGCAATCTGGTGACACGTTTCCTCCACGGTGTTTGGAGGTTAAGGCCCGGGACGTGACCCAGAGTACCTGTCTGGGACTTGGTTGTTGTGTTGGTGGCTCTATCAAAGCCCCCCTTTGAGCCCTTGGTCTGTCGGTGAAACTCAGCATGAGTACAGACACTGCTGCAACTTTGTGTTCATTGAGACATGGCTGAGCGACAGAGTTTCAGACGCCATTCAGCTAGACAGGCTAGCCGCATTTAGTGGCGACAGAAATGCAGCTCTGTGTGGTAAGACTTGCGGTGGTGTTCTGTGTGTTTACATCAACACAAAATGGTGTAAGAACGCTGTACTCATTTCCACCTACTGCTCATCGCTGTTGGAGTTTATAGTTGTGAGATGTAGACCTTTTTATTAACCCTGGGAATTCACCACCGATATTGTGCTTAGAGTGTACATTCCACCTAGCGCTAATGCTAAGAAAGCCCTCAACGTACTCTAGGGGACCATAAGCCAACTACAAACACACGCCCTGACGGATTGTTTATTGTCACTGGAGATTTCAACCATGCAAATTTCAGGACTGTGCTCCTCAAATTTAACCAGAATGTGGACTTTGCAACCCGAGAAAAAAACACACTGGATGTTGTTTACACAATCCCCCACCTCGGTTACTCAGAACACATCTCTGTTATGCTGATCCCAGCATACAGACTGGGATCAGTCTGTATGCTGGGATCAGAAAGCAGGTGAGAACCTGGCCAGCAGGATCCATGTCTACTCTTCAGGACTGCTTTAAATGCATTGACTGGGACATGTTCAGGGAAGCTGCAACCAACGGCGATTTCATCAACTTGAAGAAGTACATGTCAACAGTGACCTGCTACATCAGCAAGTGCATTGATGACGTGACCATCTCCAAGAACATCACCACACACCAAAAGTCTACTGTCTTCTGCCTCAATGACGTTTGTCCCATTGCGCTCACACACATCATGATGAAGTTCTTCAAAATGTTTGTCATGAGGCACATCAAGACCCAGCTCCCACCCTTACTGGACCCCATGCAGTTTGCATATCGTCCAAACCACTCCACAGGCAATGCCATCTCTATGACCCTTCATCTGGCTCTCACATGTATGAATGCTGTTTATAGACTTTAGCTCAGCATTCAACACAATCATCCCTCAGCACCCAATTGAGAAGCTGAGCCTTCTGGGCCTGAACACCTCCATCTGAAACTGGATCCTGGACTGGGACACCTTAGTCAGGCTGGCACCATCACACTGAGCACTGGGGCACTTGGGGGCTGTGTGCTCAGTCCACTGCTGTTCACATCACATCATCAAGATGTCTCATCAGCAAGAGCGATGAGTAAGCATACAGAGAGGAGGTGCAACGGTTAACAGCCTGGTGTGGAGCAACCTGTCTCTGAATGTTGACAAAATGAAAGAGATGGCTGTTGTCTTGAGGAGAGCACAGAGCGACGATTTTCCACTGATCATTGATGGATCCTCTGTGGAGATCGTCAAGAGCATAGAGGTAATAATCCTTCGGATAGTTGGTTAATGTGTAAAAAGAGACAAAATAGGCTTGTGTGCAAGCAAACAGAAACCAGCTGAAGCAACTAGAGAATATTGTGTTAAGTTTTTTCAGGCATAGATCTCGACTTGGACAGATCTCCTCCCCGTCAAACCCTGCCACATGTGCAGCCATGAACACCACTAGCAGAGCTACCGGCACCAGCCTATGAGATCATTACTCATTGTACTCAATCCAAACATCCGCTGGGAGCGATGACAATAGCAGTATCAGCGGATAAACAGTCACACAGCAAAAATGATAATGCATACAGCAATCACTGTGCCCTATGGTACAAGAAGCTTATCAGACACCAAAAAGGTAGGAGGACAAAAGTTCGCACAAGGGCTTGAAGTTTTCTGCAAAAAATTCAGACCAACCTCGCATGAACTACGCAGGAGCTTCAGGAGTAACTATGACAGAAAAATGTTCTGCTCCACTTTACTGTGAAAGGCAGGGAAGTATTGTGTGTACGTTTGAACGGGAATTTACGAGACTAACGCAATAAGATATAATATACATCTTTCCTGGGAAGAAACAACTTTATTTTTGTTTTCTGATTCATTCTTCTCCTTGGCTGTTTTTTTTTTTTTTTTTGAGAATTGTTCCTGAATCCTGTCCTTGCTGAATATTCGTATTCCATCCATTCCATCATTTTGTACCTGGAAACAGAGAAAAGAGTGTAGAGTGAAGTTTTTTTTCTACCTGGACCTTCAGTGTATCAAACATTTTTTTTCTCTCTCTCCTAGATTAAATTTTTCCTTCCAATTTTTGATGAACATTGCTTTACATCTTTGAACTTGAAATTGAGACATCGAACTTAAACTCAACTGGACATTAAGACTGAGTTGAATGCAAAAACTGAAACACTCATTTTGAAATTTAGTGAGTGATATTTATTATTGTTTTACTGTTTTGTTATTTTTATACTGAATATGAACTTTGATATAAGTTTTTAAATTTGTATACCCTTTTGTAATTTTTGATTTTATTATTCAATTCACTGTTATTTCATTACCTACTTAAAAGAGACATTTTGAGGAGTAAAAATAATCAATCAAAACAATATACTACAGTCTTTGCCCTATTGAATGACTGTTCTTTATTTTACTTTATTCTGTGTAATTAATTGATTAGAGAATATTACTAGATTACACTATTATACTTATTACTTACTTTTGCTCCTGTGAGACGACCCTTATCTTCCAATTCTGGTCCACAAGAATCTTTAGTAGTTGGAGTGGTTTCACAAGTGTTTTATGCAGTGACCTAGAGTTGGTTAGAAAAGTGCTACACACGTAGGACCGCGTTACACGAAAAACTTGGCGAGGCAGCCAGGAGCAAAATTACAGCATAGTGTAATAGTTATTAGTCAACTTAATAACCACGACAGTCAATAAAGAGCTTAAGTGAAAAGTAAGAAAAATAAAGCCCCCCCCCTTCGCTTCAAAGAAAATCAGTTCTTCAAGCAAAAATAGAAGCTGTGAAACGTGAGAACATTGACGTCAAGAAATCAGTCATTGTAAGTGGCTTAACTCTCCCAGATCCTGATCAAGAATTAGAAGCCTGCTTAATGAAATATGGATCCATCAAATGCAATGTAATTATTGACGATCCCAACTCAGAGCACCATGGTGTGCCATTGTGGAATTTTCTTATGAATCTGCTATGCACAATTTGGAGTCCGCATTGCCTATGACCATCACAAGCACCGTCAATGCTAACATTATTTTTCATGTGCGCAGCTTGGGAAGTGTGTACATGCCTGCAGCTGATAGCAGTGTTACTGAAGGTTATTTGGGGAACCTAAAGGCCATTGCCTGAGCCAGCGGAAAAACACTGCAGGAAGTGCTTCAATGTGAGCTGCAAAAGATTTCCACATTGATGGTTCCAGAAAAAGAATCTTCTGTATCTGAGCCAGAATTGAAACAGCCTGTGAATGACAGCAATATGCATACAAGAGAAACTGAAAACCCTGCCAAGAAGAGTGCACCGGCACCGCCATATTGCCATATGAGGAGTCCTGATGCCAGTGTTTCCGAAACCATGTCCTTGAACATACCAACCGGTGCCTTGAATCCACCAGGAATTCAACGAGTAGTTATGGAGCACGTAGTAAGGACCAGCGATTTCATGTCTTCTTCACATGTTGTCTTTCATCTCAAAGTCTTTTCTGGAAGAATCCCTTGCCCCAGCTATGAACCCGATTTCGACACCTGGCGTGCCAATGTGGATTTTCTATTGAATGATCAGTCACTTTCTGATTTACACAAGACGGGCAAAATCCTTGACAGTTTGCTGCCTCCAGCTTCGGATGTCGTCAAGCACATTAGTCCACATGCCCTGCCATCACATTGCTTGATTGTGTTGAAATCTGTCTATGGCTAAGTAGAGGACGAAGATGAACTTTTTTGCAAAGTTCCTTCACCTTCACCGTCTTCATGTGATGTTGAGCACTGCAATTAGACGAGGTGGTATTGCTGAAGTTAAACAGAACCGTTGTCTCCTCAAGCAATTTTGCAGGGGTTGCTGGAACAACAGCTTGATTGTTGATTTGCAGCTGAAAGGAAAGAAAAATGCACCCCCTTTTTTTGCTGAATTTGTAGTACTTATTTGTACTTCAGAAGACAAGCAGTCACTGAAAGAAGAAAGGATGAGAAAGCATCTTGGAATAAAAAGACATGCTCCTGTTCCACTTAAGCTACGGCCAGCGACTCATCAACAGTCTGTATACTGCACCGACATATCTGGTGAGCCCAATGATGAATTACCAAGTCAGTTAAGTGCAAAGCCGAAATCGTTTAAACCTAAAAGCAAAGTTGAAAGTTGAGTTCTCAAAGAAAAGAGCCCCAAGGTGGATGAAATTTCGGAATTAAGATAGCTGAGCTTCAAGCTCATCTTGTCCCAAGATTTAAAGGGGAACGTCAAGAGAAGCCTCCAGCTATTAGCACTTTCCCTGTGGAATACTGACCCAAACCTAGAGAACCTGAGCTGAACAAGAACCCAAGACCCACCTGGCAATCACACAACAGACCCCGTCCTGGTTATTGCTTTCATTGTGGAGAGGATGGACATCTTGCTGTTAACTGTGAGAATGATGCAAACCCTCGCAAAGTGGATGAAAAGCTCAGTGAATTAAGAGAGCGACAGGCCAATGGGACCTTCAGAATGCTTTCACCTCTAAGTCTTTAAACTGAAGTATGTCTCTGTTGCGGGGTGGACAGAGACTAGAAGGGAACAATGCCCAAAGAAGAATGGATATCTGTTTTACCAGCATGCTCACAAGTCCCAATGTCATGGATTAGCTACCGGTTTAGTAGGAACAAAGAGCACTGCCATAATCCAAATTGAAGGGAGAGAAGTGAACTGACTCCTAGACACCAGTTTGCAGGTGACAACCATTCCTAAGTCCTACTATGATAAATACTTATGCAAGCACCCCATGAAATCCTTGGATCATCTTCTAGAAGTAGAGGGAGCCAATGGACAAGTTGTACCCTATTTGGGTTATGTCGAGCTTAACCTGAAATTTCCCGAAAATGAATTGGACAGATGAGAGTCATTGCTTTTGCAAGTTGGGGACTTACCAGGAGTGAAGCAAAATATCCAGCACACAAGTTAGAATTTCTGGCGTTGAAGTGGGCCATTACTGGCAAATTTAACGATTACTTGTATGGAGCTGATTTCACCGTGGTAACTGACAGTAACCCCGCTGACATACATCTTAACCTTTGCAAAACTGGATGCTACCAGCTACAGGTGGTTGTCGAGTCTGTCAACCTTTACTTTCAAAATAAAATACCGGGCTGGAAGTAGGAATCAGATTGTGGATGGGTTGTCGAGACGTCCACAAGAGGAAGTTTCTGATGATCTGGAAACATAGAAAGAAAGGGAAAGAATTAGACAGTTTACTTACTATCAGCTGACAGAAGACTCATCAACGGTTGTTCCTGCAGAAGTAGTAACAGCTATCTGTGAACATCTTCAAATTGATCCGTCCTGTGATGATCCTAATTCTTTACACCCCTCTGTGACTTTAGTGGAATCCCTTGCTGTTGATGTGGATGCTTTACCGAAAGCCTTCCAACAAGAAGATACTTACCAGTTCAGAGATTCCCAAACTGTCTGAGGAAGACCTGCAGGAAAGACAGAGAACGGATCCAGAAATCAGAATAGTAATGCAACAACTGGAATCCAAGGAAAAAGCCTTGTTTTAAATCCAGTCCATCTGACTTAATTCCATGGTTCAAAGAATGGAATCGTCTGGAATTAAGAAATGGTATACTGTTCAGGAGAAGACAAGAGCAAGAAAATTTGTCAAACCAACTGGCTTTACCTGCTGATCTTCGTGCTACAGTCTTGAAGGACTCCATAATGAAATGGGTCACATGGGCATCGAGTGTACTCTCGACCTTGTTCGACCAAGATTCCTCTGGCCTAAGAAGTCTGTGTTTGACGAAAGACTCTGCCAGAGAAAGCTGCTCCTTTGGTAAACATCAGAACCAGCAGACTTAGCAGAACCAGCAGACTAGAGTTAGTTTGTATGGATTTCCTGTCACTAGAGCCTGACCAAAGTAACACAAATGATAACTGATCATTTCACCAAGTACGCTGTTGCTGTACCAACGTGGAATCAAAAAGCCCAGACAGTAGCCAAGTGTCTATGGGACAAATTTCTGGTGTACTATGGATTCCCAGAAAAGCTCAATAGCGACCAAGGTACAGACTTTAAGTTACGCACAATTAAACAGCTGTGCAAATGTGCTGGAATATCCAAGATCAGAACCACTCCCTACCATCCGAGAGGCAATCCGGTAGAACGCTTTAATCGAACACTTTTACAGATGTTAGGAACCTTGAACAACAAGGAAAAGTCAAGAGGGAAGGGGTATGTCAAACCTCTAGTGCACGCATATAATTGCACAAATAGTGATGTGACAGGATTCTCCCCATATGAACTAATGTTTGGGAGACAACCACGGCTACCGATTGACCTTGCATTTGGTTTACCTGTGGATGGACAGTCTAAATCCCACTCCAAGTACGTCCAAGGTCTCAAGAACTGATTAGAAAAAAGCTGCAAGGTTGCAACCAGAAATGCTGCAAAGGTAGCGGAACGAAATAAGAAGAGGTATGACAAACGTGTCCACTCTTGAAGTCGGTAATCATGTACTTGTGAAAAATGTACATCTGAAAGGCAAACACAAGTTGGCAGATAAGTGAAAACCTGATGTTAACGTAGTAACAAAGACAGCAGTTGACTTACCCGTTTACACAGTAAAACCCGAAAGAAAGGATGGACCTCTGAGAACTCTGCACAGGGATCTTCTGCTGCCTTGTGGATTCCTGTCGACAAGTAAGCCTGGTGAATCCGTCAAAAAAAAAAGTGATTCAGGAACTCTGAACTAGGGCCAGATGTGCTGAGGAACCTGAGAAGTATGAAAGCATGAGTGAGCATTTAGAGTCAGACTGTAAAAAGAACTAGAAAAAGAACAGTCCACTTACCTGGAGCTGAACCTGTGATGAAAAAGGATGAAGAAAATATTATCCTGAAAGATCCTGTGAATAGAGACTTACCTGATGTGGAATCTTCCAATGCAGGGAAGGACGATCATCCTACCCCAGTACAACCAGTAGAGGAGAGCCTATCAGGTCAGCCTGAAGTTGAAGTTATTGCTTCAGTTGTAGAAAGCTCAGTTGTAGAATCTGGAAGAGAGATGGCACAGGTTACAGATCAAGAGCGACCAGATGCTGACCGTGAATCACCTGAAAATACAAATAGAGGATATGAAAATAGCCCTTCCACTAAAAGGGAAAGCGCCACTCTCAAAGACTCTCAAGAGAACCAGAGTGAGGAAAGTGAAACTGAATTTCTCAGACATTCAAGCAGACAATGTGAAGCTCCAAAAAAACTTCATTACTCACAATTGGGTAATCCTCTCAGTTTAGTCATTCAATCTCTGTTCTCCAGTCTGAGTACAGTAATTACTACTTCTTTGGAAGATCTGAATCCCCTTAGAACTTACTCTCCTATTGAAATCATCTGAACTCCAGCATGCAGAGGGACATGGATACATTCAGGAGGGGAGATTAACCTAGGTCACTAGCATTTATTGGCAATTTTATATAATTATTATTTTTATGAAATGTATAAATATATAGAAAAAGATAGAAGAAAAATGCAGTAAAATTGCTTTATAAATTAAAATTTGAAATGCTTCTGAGCCGATTGCTCATTGGTGAGGTGAAAGATTAGCCCCTTGCCGAATGTTAGCGGACAAGCAGACAGAATGAGAGTGAACTTGACCGAGAGAAGACGCAATTGCACAAATTGTAATTAGAATCCTCTGTTTAGTAATCCAGCGATTAGATTATAAACAAGTTGAATTTACATCTGTGACATATAAGTTTTAGAAACTCTATGTTTTGAAAATAGTATTGTGTGTACGTTTGAACGGGAATGGACGAGACTGACGCAATAAAATATAATATACATCTTTTCTGGGGAGAAACAACTTTATTTTTGTTTTCTGATTTATTATGGGTTTTCTTTTTTCTTTTTTTTTCTTTGTGAGACTTGTTCCTGAATCCTGTCCTTGCTGAATATTCGTATTCTGGTCGGGACTGGCGAGCCATTCCATCATTTCGTACAAAAGAGCGTAAAGTCTGCCGAACTGGTAGGATCAATAATTATAATAATTATGTGTGGACAAAATGGTTGTCCACACATAAAAACCTGAGAGCAGGGGGAAGCGGTACAGCCAGGCACCGCTTCCCCCTGCTCTCAGGTTTTTATGTGTGGACAACCATTTTGCGGCCTACTTTATCTTCCCTACATCTACTCTGTGTAAGTGTTTTGCTTTTATAATGCTATTTGCTATTCCATTTTTATTAAATTAAGCTATATTATTTTACTTAAATTGTCTATTTGTATATGTTTAACTACATTATTCTACGTGGTTATGTTAGTGTTTAGGTCATACTTAATTTATATTATCTGAACTGACTGTTGCATAATGTATCTGGCTTCACAACTATAATGACTGTAAGCTTATTACTTTTGTTGTAACATGCACATATTAGTTGTATGTTTTTAGTTAATGTGATCTCTGTTTGTTTCTTTTATTCAGCTCCAACTTCCAGAAATCCTGGGACATCTCTTAGGAGCATTCTTCACTAACAGCATCGTAAATCTCACCTCTTCTCTGCACAATAAACATGCTTAAACCTTGTATGTTTTTCTTTCTTGTCTATCCAACACACTCATAACACCAGTCAGACTCTACTCTACTCTATTTATCAATTTCTGATCGCTATTGTGAATTATACTTGGGGTACATAGACTACATGAGACTGATTAAAACACATAAGCTAAAATAGGTTTTAATCAAGCTGCTTCTATTGTATCTAATAGGTTCTATACTAAATATTAGGTCAATTTATTGGATGGATATTAGTTGGATTAAAACACACTCTAGATAAGGTTAATTCAAACATTTTTCTTGACATCACTAACCCTTGAATTCTACAAACTTGGAAAGTGCTAATTTAGGTATTTCAGGAAGAGATAGGTCTTAAGTCAGGGACTCTGCTGTACGGACATCTAGGGGAAGTTCATTCCACCACCTCTGTGCCAGAACAGGGAGAGCAGAGAGTCATGAAGTGTTATTTGGAGATTTTGACCTGGAGATGAATCACCTGGGATGACCAGCAGTTCTGTTTTGCTGGGGTTGAGTTTTAGTTGGTGAGCACTCATCCATAAAGATATGTCTGTCAAGCATGCTGAGATCCGAGCGGAAGCTGTGGTATCTGATGGAGGGAAAGAAAAGATTAGTTAAGTGTCATCTGCATAGCAGTGATAAGAAAACCCATGTGAGGATATGACTTCACCAATGGAGTGGGTATAGAGGGAGAAAAGGAGGGGACCATGTATTGAGCCTTGTGGGACACCAGTGGTGAGTCTGCATGGAGCAGATGTGGATCCCCTCCATGTTACCTGGTATGAGCGACCTGCCAGGTAAGAAGCAAACCATTCCCATGCTGTTCCGCAGATACCAAGGCTCATGAGGGTTGACAAAAGTGTCTTGTGGTTGATTCTGTCAAATGCTGCTGAAAGGTCCAGGAAGATTGTGGAGACGAAGGGCAGGAGATCTTGTGTGATGGTCTGAAGCATAGTTGAAGGAATTGGATCCAGAGGACAGGTTGGAATTGCAAGTTTGGATGACTTGCAGTATCTTATCTTCTGTTAAGGTTGAGAAGCTTGAAAGAGACGTAGTGGATTGTCGGCTGTGTTGTGTAGTCATTGTTGGGGAGGAAGTGAAGGTCTGGCAGATTTTCTTAATCTTCTCATCATAGAAGGAGGCAAAGTCATTAGCAGTCAGGGAGGATGGAGCAGGTGCAGCAGGGGGGTTGAGTAGTGAAGAGAAGATGTTGTGAAGCTTACGATGATCTTGTGCAGAGGCCTTAAGCTTTTCCTTGTAGAAGGCGGTTTTGGCAGAAGTCATCTCCATAGAAAATTTGGTCAGGAGTGCGCAAAATAGTGAAAACTATTTTTGCTTTGATTTTTCTCAAGTTTTTTTTCTACCTGGACCTTGAGTGGATCAAACATTGTTTTTTTTTTCTCTTTCCTGGATTGAATTTTTCCTTCCACTTTTTAATTAACATTGCTTTCCATCTTTGAACTTGAAATTGAGACATCGAGCTTAAACTCAACTGAACATTAAGACTGAGTTAAACACAAAAACTGAAACAAGAATTTCAAAATTTTTGTGTTTCAGTTTTTGTGTTCAACTCAGTCTTAATGTCCAGTTGAGTTTAAGCTCGATGTCTCAATTTCAAGTTAGTTAAGTGTTGGGTTTTTGAATTTTTATACCCTTTTGTTATTTTGAGTTTTATTATTCAATTCACTGTTATTTCATTACCAACTTTAAAGAAAAGTTTTGAGGAGTAAAAATGATCTATCAAAACAATATACTACTTTGCCCTATTGAATGACTGTTCTTTATTCTACTTTATTCTGTGTAATTAATTGATTAGAGAATATTACTAGATTACACTATTATACTTTTTACTTACTTTTGCTCCTGTGAGACGACCCTTATCTTCTGATTCTGGTCCACAAAAATCCCCAGTAGTAGTTGTTTTATGCAGTGACCTAGAGCTGGTTAGAAGAGTGCTACACACTAGTAGGACCGCATTACATAAACCTGTCCATATTAATTTCTTCTAAGGGGTAAGTGGTTACTATAAATGACCACACTCTGTTTCAGGGAGTGAAAAACAATCCTTGAAACTTGACTTACATTTATTAATAGAAATTGTGTTTCTCTGCATTGAATACAGTCAGCTACACTTTCGTTGGTAAAGCACATGCTTCCACTATCCCAGCCAACACAAAATATATGCGACTGGATGCAAGGCATTGCACTGCACACGTACACATTGAAGGCAGACAGAGAATATGAGAACCATCTATTTGATGATAAAGGAATAACTGAACATTTGTTGTTGAAACTATTGTTTTGGGATAAGAACAATTTTGCTGTCGAATTTGACCTGTCTAGAACTCACATTCGATTTGGCAGACCACACATCATTTCCACATGTTTTACTCACCATCCACCAGAGCCTTCCTTGGAAAAGCTTAGGGCCATGGATGGAAAAGACACTGGGGAAATTAGATTGGGAATCAAACTCAGATCCTACAGTTTTCTGTAACAAAAGAACAAACACCTACACAACCTTACAAACAAAGTACACAGGCAATAAAGGCAAGCCTGCTGCTACTGGATCTAGTTCAGATACTGTTGCACTATGTTACAACACTGTTCTCCTAGAAATAACTAATGTCTTTGTAAAACGTTGTACTGTACTTAATTCTGTATCTTTCCTTCCGACAGCAGCGGATGGCGAACCACACAATCGTGTGGCAACAGTTCATGAGTGTTGTTCCCCTAGGACTAATCTACAGGAAACACCTTTACCTAACCCAGATATTAAGTGTTTTGAAGATGGCTCAGCCTCAAGATATCCTTCATCAGGCAAAAACCTAGTGGGGTATGCAGTAGTAACACACCAAGTCACAAAACATTCTGTCACAAGACATTCTTACATCTGGACCACTTCTATCACACTTCTCTGCCCAAGCTGCAGAGCTAGTGTCCCTGAATAAAGCATGCAAATAGCTGAAGGCAAAATTGTGAAGATCTTCACTGATATCAGATATACCTTTGCATGATTTTGGCAAATTATAGACACAGAGGTTTTTTGATGTCATCTGGCAAACCATCACTCACCATGGCCTGATTGCAGATCTCCTGCAAGCTGTGATACTTCCAAAGTCTGGGGCTGTGTGTAAATTCAATTCAATTTATTTTTATTTGTATAGCGCTTCAATAACCAGCTTTACACATAATGTGGTGATAAAAATGAATAAGATGTTCTTTATAAGTGTAAGTTTGTTTCTAATGAGCAAGTTGGTGGCGACTGTGGCAAGAAAAGACTCCTGAAACCTGATCTTATTTTACATTTTATCTTCCCAATTTTAGATTTCCCCACTGCTTTGTGGGATTTGGAATCATGCCACTAGGGAGGATTTAAAACTCTTCATGCTCCGCTGTTTGGTACTCATATGGCAGCAACGGCTTGTTCAAGACTTAACTGCTCAGTGATTTATCTAGGCCCAAATAGAACTATAGACTGGAAACTTAAATGGTATTGGGTTTGTAACAAAGCTGTCTATACTCACCTTCCCTTCAACTGGAGTGGGATATGTGCCCTGATGCAATTTAACGGTTCTACTACGGTGGACTAGTGACCCCCATGAAAATAGATACCATAGTTTATGTGCTAAACAAGCTACTGCAAATACAGATGACTTCCCACCATCTGGTAATCCAATATGGCCAAGGGTTTCAACTGGTTCACATGCCTGCTAGGGATCCCAATGACCTGGACGATTGGGATCCATCCTATCCAGATTGGCCTCCGAATCCCAAAGAGACCAACTATGAATCATCTGATGATATGCAACCAGATAAAGATGCATTGATTTGAGATAGTAGTTAGAAGCTGAAATAATGCAAATATTTTACTATGAATATTCATGATGATATAACTGAAAACCCTTATAGAAAAAGTTGTTTCCCATGTTTCATTTTCTTTGTTTCGCTTATATTCGTTGGCTTGCAATTGTTTATTATGTGATATTTAGTTTAAAATTTAGTTTAGAATTTTTTTATTAAGGATGAAAAGGAGGAAAATGTAATGGAAAATTTGCATAGAGAACACTTGCATAGTGTCACAAGATTTAGGTGATCGTTTCTTTGTAACAGACTGTCAAAGTCTTGCATCAACCTGATTCCTGTTTTTTTTTTTTGCGCTATGTGGCTAACAGAAAAGATTTACATCTTCTTTTCTGTTAGGAGTACGTGGCAACTGGCACTTTCCAAAGTCAAGGTGGGACTAATAAAAGGAGGGTAAGGTAAGGAGTAGGATCTCTTTCCTCACTCACATCTTGTGTGTGCGTGTGTGACACACAGTCCTGTATGAGGAGCTCTTGAAGGTGGTGACTTTTTAAAGCTGGAATTAGCTTGGCCAGATGAGAAGCAAAAGCAGGGTCCGCCTAGTAAGCTAGATGAACACTTTCTGCACCCCTTTTACACTTCCTCCATGTCTGCCCCTCTGTCCAAATCTGCACACTAAAGTGTACAGATCTTAGAGCAGCCCATACTCAGTCTGCCTTTTCCCCCCCATAATATTTCCCTCTATGCTAACGTAGTGGGGTTGAAATAGAGCGGTTATGGGGCGATGCCCTGGGTGAAAGAAACGCTAGCAGGTTATCTGTAGGCTTACACAGTAGCAGATCAGGCTGCCGGCTACCTTCATACCATGGTCATGTTGCATGCATACTAGGCTGACCTGCTGCAGGAGTTGGATGAGGGGGTAAACTCTGGGGCTGACGATATCCAGAAGCTACGTCGCTCTGCTGGCCTAGCTCTTAGGGCCCATAAAAATCAGCTAAAGCCCTTATTCAGTCCATGTCAGCCCTAGTAGCCACAGAAAGACATTTGTGGCTTACCCTGTCGGACATTCCTGACAGGGACAGGGCTTTCCTTCTGGATGCCCCAATGGCCCCTGTCTCGTGGCGAGCCCTTCGGGCCATAACCTGTTAGCCCTCGACACAGATTGTGAGACTCACAACTGAAATGCCCTACCTAATTTTAAATGGAATATACTTTGCACTGCAAGTATTTATGTTGGCTTTGCCTTGTTTTGTGAATAAACTTTGGTTTTTCTATACTTCGGCTTCCGAAGTATACTATTATCACTGCCAGAGCAGTAGATGGCTCTGTCACAGGTTTGAACAAGCTAATCAATGAGCGAATCAGACGATCAAAGAAGACAGTGCTGCCTGCCTGCATTGAGAGCACTTTAGTTGGTTTTCGACATGGAAAACCCAGAAATTCCACCCTCAACTACTTTACTTTCAACTGATCATGGCAATAAGGAAGAAGACCACCCGTAGCCCTATTTAAAATTCATGTTTGCATTTCAGACAATTCATATAGAATGAAGTGATTTCTCTGCCTCCCGAAAGATTGCGAAATAATGTCCTTCAAAAATTCACCATTAAATTTGAAGTTTAAGAAGGAAATAACCTGTGAAGGAACAAAAGCAGTGGAGGAAAAAAGCACAGAGGAGGGCTTTAAAGGAGGAAGGGGAAAACTTGTTCTGTTTGTTTACAAAAAGTTAAGCTCTGTGTTTTTAGGTGTTCTAATCACTTTTGTTTTTACATAAGAAATACTTGAATGTGGCCTTACTGGCCTTTGAGATCTTTTTAATTGCCCTAACAAGCTGAGGATGAAAACAAAATGTGCAAGTTCCAAAAAATGACTGCTTGATGCACACTAGTTTAAAAAGGGAAACAGCTGTGGAGAAAAAGGCAAAATTTAGGTAGTCTTTTCATAACTTTGTTTCAAACATGTTTGACACAAAGATATTTTAAATTAACAAAACAATATGATGTCTTTTGACTGCTTTCTTCAATAACTACATAACACAATACTTGTACTTTTACTTTCAGTATTTGAGTAGTACATTTTAAAATAAACCACTTGCAATACTTAAGTACAAAAAATGTTAAATACTTTAGTACTTCCACTTAAGTATGGTGCTTAAAGAGCACTTCAACTTCTACTCAAGTCACTTTTTTGATAGAGCACTTGTACTTTTACTCAAGTCTGAGTCTCTAGTACTTTATACATCTCTGATGGTTACTCTTCTCTCTATTTATTTAATCTATTGCTAATCATTAACACCTTAGAACAATTAGCTATTTGTTGCGCTCATGCAACCCAGAAGCCTAAGAGGTTAAACATGCCTTAGACAATGAAAGAGTTTGTTTCTGTGTTTCTGTCAGTGGTGGGGGCTCCATCTCACTTGGCACATTAACTGCCTGGAGATGCTAGCCGTGCTTCTGGCTCTAATGCACTTTCTCCCAGACCTAAAGGATCGCCATGTGCTGGTCCTTACGAACAACACATTGATGGTCTCCTATATTACCCATCAGGGGGGTCTGCAATCTTGCCTCGTATACAGGCTAGCATGTCAGATCCTTCTGTGGACCAAGGAAAGACTGTCCCCTTTGGTTTTCCCTCACTCAACCTCTAGGACTGGACACCATGGTACGTGGCCGAGACTGTGCCTGTACCCCTTTCCCCCTATTCCACTGCTCCTAAGGGTTCTGGAAAGAGCTCACAGGGACAAAACGGGGGATGTACCTAAGGTGCCTCTCCTTCTGGTGGCCCCACGATAGCTGAGCACACCATGGTTCATGGACCTGGTGCCGGTTCTCAAACAACCTCCTTGTGAGATTCCCCTAGAGAAAGAATGTCTCTCCCTGGTTCACCCATGCCCGGAGTTATTGAAGCAGTGGCTGTGGCCCCTAAGAGGGCACAATTTTAGCCGCTGGTCTCTCTACCATGGTAGTGAAGACCATTCTTCGAACCAGAGCTCCCCCACAAGAACCTTGTACGCTGCTAAATGCCACCTGTTCTCTGTGTGGTGCAAGCATCACTAGTTGGACCCAGTTTACTTTGCTCTGCTTGCTGAGCAGTCACTGGGCAAGCACCCCTTTGTGACACGTGTTCTGCACAGCACCTGGTGGCTGAGGCCTGGGAAATGACCCAGAGTGCCTGTGTGGGACTGGGCCATTGTCTGGAGGCTCTGTCTAAGCCTACCTTCGAGCCCTTGGCGGTGGCCCTTATGTTTCTGTCAGTCAAAAATGACTTTCTTCTGGCTATCTCCTCCCTTATGAGGGTTGGGAGTGCGAGCACTGAACACATTCATCCACAAGATAGAAATGTGGAGGAAGTTGGAGCAGCTGTTTGTCTGCTATGTTCCCTATAAAAAAGGGCTCCCTGTGAACAAGCAAACCCTCAGCAAGTGAATTGTGGAGGCCATCTCATCCTCCTATGAGTCTCCTTGGCCTGGTCCTGTGGTCCACTCCAAAACATTTGCAATGCTGCGGGCTGGTCCACCCGACTGACCTTCGTCAGGTTCTAATACCTTGATCTTAGAGCCTCTCCTGTGCCACTCCTAGCTGTATCACATTTGGCAAAGACTGGTCAGTCTGGTGTGATTGGAATCTTATTACCAAAACATTGTTGACGCAACTTGAGTTCCTGAAAGAGAACATTAATACTTATGTAACCCTGGTTCCCTGAGAGAACGAGATGCTGCGTCTCCAAGCCATACTCCCAGCAACCCTGCGGCGATTCATTCCCTTATCAGAATCTAGCGTCAGCTCCACCGTATATAAGTTTTATAGCTTTCTGGTTGTGACGTCAACCTTGCCAGTGACAATGTGCCTTTCTATTGGACACATGTGATTTAAAGCATGGACAACACGGAAGCATTTCCAAAATGTAGTTGACACAGCGTCTCTCAGGGAACCATGGTTACATATGTAACCCCGAGATGGTCTTTGACTGCTGTACATGCTAACACAGCAAGACTTTTCCAAAGATAGTACGTAATACAAAAATTTACTGCTAGCTGCATCTGGTCCTAATAAAAGTTAAATAATAAAAGTTATCAGTGTTAAGCAGAAGAAAGTTATCAAGCATCCACTGTCTCATTTACTTTACATACTCAGCAACATTGTTAAGTTGATCTCTCTCATTTGGCTTTGCTGAAACATACAACTGTGCACTAATAGTGGGCATACCATATACTCTGCAATCATAGGCTACTTGACTCTATACCATCTTGCTTGCATTTTGAGCAGGTCAACAGTGGGTGCAATTTCCATGGCTCATCATTCGGCCCTCACCCACCTAGATAACAACTCGTACATAAGGATGCATACATTGGATTAGCAGAAATGAGCAACCTATTCTCAAATGGAATGATAAGAGAAATTTATAATAATATAATTTTCATTTTTTTTCTACTTTTCCAGCTAAGTTTTGGTTAATTCTTTCAACCTAACTGCTCAGTTACGCAAATAATATTAGGTCGTTTCGTTTGGTAAAATTCAAGTCTCATGGGAACATATTGGACAGAATAGATTAATAAATGAATAAACTGATCTCTTTTGCTTGCATAAAAATGAACAGATTTTATTTCCCTGTTTCCTTTGTGTATATATTTAAATAGAATAACATTACCAAATAATGATAACATTTTAAATGAGTGCATTTTCCCCTCTTGAACATCTTTACTTGCTAAAAAAAAAAAAAAACACAGGTAAGCTCAAAGTTTGATTTATAACTAAAATTGATTGAGCACTAACTATTTACCAATTTATGTGACTTTTATTTCTATTTTATTATTTGTACTTCAGCTATGCCCAGTGGTTAATCCTTTAACTCTATCAATCTTTACTTTTTTCATGTCCATTTTTATCCCAAAAAAATTAAATGTCTTCACATATAAATAGCCAACAAAAACTTATTTCAGTTTATTAATTAAACATAATTTCACTTGTGCAATGGCAGTTTCAACAGTGGCTTTAATAAAAACAGGCCCGTAATCACAGTCACAAAATACGAAACTAAATGCTATTCCTTAGATTGAGCTCCACAATGTGCCAAGTATACATAGTGTGACACAAATGCCATTCTAAAGAAGATATGAATCTTTTGGGCTTTAAAAGATATTCATTTCCCTGGCTGCATATAATGCTTCTAAAGTTTTTGCCACTTGTTAAGAATTTCTTTGTAAGAATTATTTAATAAACATTTTAAGAAATTTACTTTGTAAGACATAGCTCTTAAATAGCTGACTGACATTTAGTGTTTTTGTTTCTTGACACTAACTAGACATGAATTTATTTATTTATTTTTTTGCCACATTACAAGCGAAACTGGTAATTCTTTCTTATGTGCTTACAAAAATAGTTTGCCTTTCACTGTCACTACTGAATAAGATTTCCATATTTATTTTGCCAAAGACTGACCAATACACATACCCCTATTTCGGGTATCATATACAAATATTTATATAAATTTGTACAAGACGAATTGCACCATTTTTTTTCTGTACAAGAGCATTGATAACATCACAAAGAATGAGCCACAATTTAACAAACTATGATGTCACCTGGGCAAAAGAAACAAAACTGAAACATTCAACATAACCTAAAGGCATTTGGCAATTTGGCAATCTTTCATATCAAAGATAAAGCTTATGTTCAGTATCAATAGCCATGAAACAAAACTGCTATGAACCACTTTTATTTACAGCTAAAATCTCTGACAGATCCATGCTCCACTTCATGACCTGAATTTGTCTTTTAAAGTGCATGCAATAACACCAGGAAGGAATCTGACTGCATTGATTTGCTATAGTAATAAAATAAATTGATGCCAATTAATTTAGGATACTGAGCAATGTTTAAATTATAGTGGCTATTTCTTCCCTTAAAAAAGTGTGTTGACTCACAATATGAATGCACTCAATATATTTACTATATTTTAACACCCCCCCCCCAAAAAAAAAAAAAAAAAATTCGAAACCTGTCGTTGCTTACAGCTTTCACCAATAGTATTCACATTCGCTGTGATATAGACAAAAACAGCTAATAGCCACGGTGAAGACGGAGGACACATTCTATAGTCGCAATGTCCTTTGACACCAAAGCCATTTCCACACAATGAGTTCACTTTACATTTTGGGTTCATACTTAAACATATCAAAGTGCTTACTTGTACTAAAATATCCTGAAGTACTGATTGTAATACCAAAAGTAGGTTGACAAAATGGGGAAAAGGTCTGTTCTTTTATATTTAGCTCCTTTAGGTAACTTGTGTCAGCTGCAGTTTATGTTCAAGCTCCCAGTCAATAATTAAGATTTTAAAAGACAGATCCAGCATGGTCACTGTAAAGGAAACATGGTAAATCCAATAGTTGAGAGACAGACAGGCACAACATATCCACAGACACCAGCATCAGACAGCCTCAAAAGCCTTGGTTTGATCATCTGTCATCTTCCTTTGGAAAGTCAAACGAGGCCAAGCTTCCAAAACCCAATCGGGAGCTCTCCACATCAAAAGCCTCCAGCTCTCGCTCTTGCCGCTCAAACAAATGTTTAACTTTTTCGGTCCGTTCTTTTTGAAGTACAGCCAATTCCTCTTCAATCTGTAATCAAAATGTAGTGGTTTATTATTTGTGCAAGGACTGTGCAAGGAGTTCAGGCAAGTGTGAAAAAGATGCTCTAAAATATCAAAATGGATAGTAAATAAAGAAAAAGTCTAAATCAAATCAATATTTGGTGTCACCACCCTTTGCCCGCAGCATCAGTTCTTCTAGTCCACACAGTTTTTGAGGGCATATAGCAGGTAGCTCCAAACACCTTGGAGAACTAAACACAGATCTTCTGAATCTCTAAGTCAATTTGCAGAAATGTAGCCTTATACTGGCACGGAACATCAACCTTACTTTACCACCTGTCATTACAATTGGCTGCCTTTAAAATTTTGATTAATCAGTCCAAAGCACCTGCTGCCATTTTCTGCACCCCAGTTTTTATATTTTCATGCATACTTGTTTCCACCTCGGAGATATAGATCTTTGGCTGCAAGAGCAATCATACTCCTAAATCTAATCTTACAAAATCCCTGACTTTTTTGCAAGTCTACAAAATGTACTGATGCTGAATTGAAGTGAAAGAGTAGTCACAAAATATTGAAAACATCTAATATTGATTCTTCTTCTCTTTGCTAGATTTGCAGTTGTAAATTGATAAAAAATAAACAATTTAAATATTCATTTTTTTAAACATTCTTACTTTACTGCATTTCTTTACACCTGCTTAAAAACTTTGCACAGTACTCTATGTATATACAGACTATCAGTCTTAAAAAAAACATGAACAACACAAGCTAAAATCCATGCTTGCATTTGATATAAACACAATAACCCTTCAAAACATTTCTTTCTCAGGTCATAACCTAAAACAATCACACTAGAAAAGTCACATATTACAAAGAAAGGTAACAAAGCTCACTTTCTGTTCCAGGTGAGCCCTGCGCAAGGATGCTTTCTGCTCTAACTTCTGCATGTCATTCTCATGCTGGGCCTCAGCCTGTGTCTTTGTCTTGCCTTGGTAGGCATCCAGAAGCTCCATCTCCTGCTGCAACTGCTGCTTTAAAGCCTGGCACTCTGCCTCCTGCTCTGCTTCCAGACGTAGCTGCACATAAAACAGATAACATACTAATAAAGTGAAATCATTATATATTACTTGTATATTATAAATATACAATAATATACTTGTTCTTCATAATATACTTGTTTATTGTTTTATGTTTATTATTTCTAATAATACTGATTTCAATTAAATTAAATTCAATTTAATAATTTTTTATTTTTATAGTCAAATAGTATATTTAACAATGAATATTGTCTCAAAGCAGCTTTACACAGATAATGTGGTTATTAAAAGAACATGAACATGTTCTTTATAAGTAAGTTCATCCCTGATGACGAAAGTGGCGACTGTGGCAAGGAAAAACTCCCCGAGATGGCATAAGGAAGAAACCAGACTCAAGAGGGAAAGCATCCTCATCTGGGTTGCACCGAATGTCTATTTATAGCAGATATACAATGTTGCGGGGTACAGTGATGATGATCAGAAGCGAAAAGTAGTCCTGAGTCGGTGAAGGAGACTGTTGACATTAATTTACAAAGATTATATATATATATAAAACCCGATTCGAAAAAAGTTGGGACACTACAAATTGTGAATAAAAACAGAATGCAATGATGTGGAAGTTTCAAATTGCAATAACTATCAAATGTTTAAACTGAGAAAATGTATAATTTTAGGGGAAAAATAAGTTGATTTTAAATTTCATGGCATCAACACATCTAAAAAAAAAAGTTGGGACAAGGCCATATTTACCAATGTTTTTTATAACAGTCTGCAAACGTATGGGGACTGTGGAGACAAGTTTAGGAATAGGATTGTTGTCCCATTCTTGTCTAATACAGGCTTCTTGTTGCTCAACCGTCTTAAGTCTTCTTTGTCGCATCTTCCTCTTTATGGTGCACCAAATGTTTTCTATGGGTGAAAGATCTGGACTGCAGGCTGGCCATTTTAGTACCCGGAATCCTTCTTCTACACAGCCATAATGTTGTAATTGATGCAGTGTGTGGTCTGGCATTGTCATGTTGGAAAATGCAAGGTCTTCCCTGAAAGAGACGATGATTGATTGCTGCTATCATATTTTTATACTATTATAGAATTGCAAAATTCTGTTTACATTTCTGCTACTGTGCACCTTACCCTGTCATGACAGGTTTTACTGGCGGAGCTAATGCTGCTTTTATTTTAATTTTTTGTGTATTGTGTATTGTCCTGTGTTGTCTTGCACTGTCTTGTGTTGTCTCTTGCACTGTTTGCACCAGTTGCACACATGCACTTTATGTGGCGAGGATCTTAGTTCCTGGCCCTGTGTTCTTCTGTTCTGTGACTGTTGTTTTATGTTGTTTTATGTAGCACCTGGGTTCAGGAGAAACATTGTTTCATTTCATTGTATACTGCATCAGCTATATATGGTTGAAATGACAATAAAAGCTTCTTGATTCTTGTCTGGATGGCAGCATATGTTTGTTCTAGAACTTGGATATACCTTTTAGCATTGATGGTGCCTTTCCAGATGTGTAAGCTGCCTATGCCACACGCACTCATGCAACCCCATACCATCAGAGATGCAGGCTTCTGAACTGAGTGCTGATAACAATTTGGGTTGTCCTTATCCTCTTTAATCCACAGAACAGTTTTCCACTTTGCCACAGTCATTTTTAAATGAGCCTTTTTGTATGTTTGGATATGGTTTCTTTTTTGACCTATAGAGTTTTAGCCGGCAACGGCGAATGGCACGGTGGATTGTGTTCAATCTTTGGATAATATTATGCACTGTAGATCAGGGGTTTTCAACCGGTGGTCCGCGGCCCCCTGGTGGTCCGCGGCGGCATTGCATGTGGTCTGAGACAGCCTACATAATTTTACTTTTTTTTCATCATTTATTTTTCCAAACATTTCCAGAATATTTTAACTACATACCTTTGTGAGAGCGCTTTTTCAACACTGGCATATCTAAAGAACAAGTACAGGGCAAGGCTAGAACCAAAGTGTGATTTGAGGCTGTCACTATGTACCACAATATCACCACAAATAGACAGACTGTGTGGAAGTCACCACACCCATAAATCCTACTAACAGGTAAGGAGTAACACCCCCCGCCCCCAACCCCCCAACACACACACACACACACACACACACACACACACACACACACACACACACACTAGTGGGCCGCAGATTACTTGTTAGTCAGAATGGTGGTCCCTGGCACAGAACCAGTTGAAAACCCCTGCTGTAGATGATGATGAACTTCAAATTCTGCAATTTTTCTCTGAGAAACTCCTTTCTGATATTGCTCCACTATTTTTTGCTGCAGCATTGGGGGAATTGGTGATCCATTGCCCATCTTGACTTCTGAGAGACACTGCCACTCTGAGAGGCTATTTTTATACCCAATCATGTTGCCAATTGTCCTAATAAGTTGCAAATTGGTCCTCCAGCTGTTCCTGAATCCATTCCCAGACCTCAGGCAATCGCTTATTTTAGCCCTTTAAAATGTTTTATGCCTAATTTAACACACAAATATACTTGTAACGAAGTATAAACATAAAAAGTAATACATTATAAACAAAGAAATAAATAACTTTTTGTTCTTTATGATTGTACTTACTGTTGAACTAGACATGAGACATGCCACATTGCAGACAAAGATCTCATGTGCATACACCATGTTCATGCTTTTCCACAATTTCTTTATTTATTTCAGTAGTTCTTTTTACAACCTTCTTTCCAGCGCGATCACTACCCTTCTTGCGACCCATGATGCAAAATTTATAGTGAAATAAAACAAAAACACTATAAAAACAGACAAAAGCCTGCTTTTTAACACACAACTTTATAAGGCGCAAACTAAGAGCGCACTGGCTTGTGCAAACCTAATGGCTGGGGTCGGTTCCCTGATCGGGAATTGAACCCGGGCCACAGCGGTGAGAGCGCTGCATCCTAACCACTAGACCACCAGGGAACCCTGATGCATTTACAATTACAAGGAGCAAATTTAAAGGCACTAAAAAGCTACATTCTTTTATACAACTTTATAAGTGCTTAATCTCTGTAAAGTTGCTTTGAGACAATGTCCATTGTAAAAAGCCCAATACAAATAAAAATTAATTGAATTGTAAATAACTTTATGAGTTTCTTACCGCTTGTGAAGCCATCAAATTGTTGATGCTCTGCTCATACTGTTCTGCCAGCACAGCAAGCTTGCGTGTCTGCTCTTCCTTCAGAGTCTTCATCAGGGCTTTGTGGTCACTTTTAGGAGAGACTTCTAGCTGATGGTTTCTCAGAGCTTTGTACTGCTTATTTTGAACCTTACAAGTGTCCTGGAATTGCTTTTTAATCTGCATCTCCAATGCCTAGATTTATAGCAGAATAAACATGCAGGTTTTATACAGCATAAAAAGTTGGAAATATCCTGTCCTTAAAAAGACGATTCGCAAATAGAAAACAAAATAAACAACATAATTAATAAAATAAATAAATCCATTGTTCTGCCAAATACTACATAAATCCAATGTCTGGCCCAATTTTGACTCACAATTCATTTTTTGCTGAATTTCATATAAATTGTATGGAAATGCTCTGTTAAGCCTTCTTTTCATGGCAAATTACAAATTTCCTATATGAACAGATTGTATATATTTAACTTTTCTTAGGCAGTATTGACTAAGTACTATGTGAACCTTAAGGTTTCTGGGCTGCTGTCGGCGCTCCAGTGCATGTTTCCTGTGTAGCTCTCTCTGGCGTCGGTTGTTGTACTCCTCCTGGTTCTCCAGTTCAGTGTGATGCTGTAAACGAATGAGCTCCATGCGGAGCCTGTGGAGACATTCCAATTGACGCTGCTCCAGGTCTTGTGTGGACTCATCTTGCCGAATCATCAACGCATGTTCCATCTCCTTCTGAAGTTTTTTCTTGTTCAGCTCCTGTTACATTAAATATATATATATATATATATATATATATAATATATACACACCACACACACACACACACACACACAGGTGCATCTTAATAAATAAATGTTGGTAAGGGTAAGCCACAAATATTAATTGCCAAAGAAGCTGGCTGGTCACAGAGTGCTGTATCCAAGCATGTTAACAGAAAGTTGAGTGGAAGGAAAAAGTGTGGAAGAAAAAAATGCACAACCAACTGAGAGAACCACAGCTTTGAGAGGCTTGTCAAGCTAAATCTATTGAAGAATTTGTGTGAACAAAGAATGAACTGAGGCTGGGGTCAAGGAATCACGAGCCACCACATAAAGACATGTCAAGAAATTTTGGCTACAGTTGTCATATTACTTGTTAAGTTACTCCTGAAACACAGACAACATGTTACTTAGGCTAAAGAGAAGAAGAACTGGACTGTTACCCAGTAGTCCAACGTCCTCTCTCCAAAGTCCTCAATTGAGAGCAAGATTTGTATTTCATTTGGAAACCAAGGTCCTAGAATCTGGAGGAAAGGTGGATAAGCTCGTAGCCCAAGTTGCTTGAAGTCCAGTGTTAGGTTTCCACAGTCTGTGATGATTTGGGGTGCAATGTCATCAGGTCTTGTTGGTCAACTGTGTTTTTTGAAAACCAAAGTCACTGCACCCGTTGCTTCTGTATGCTTCCTTTTAAAAACCAGCTTTTGAAAGATGCTAAATTCATTTTCCAGCAGGATTTGGCACCTGCCCACACTGCCGAAAGCAGCAAAAGTTGGTTAAATGACCATGGTGTTGGTGTGCTTGACTGGCCAGCAAACTCACAAGACCTGAACCCAATAGAAAATCTATTGGGTATTGTCAAAAGGAAATTTAATATCACATTGAAAATCTAAGCAAAAGTTCCAAATTGCATGAATTTTATCACAGCAACTCATAATGTTACTAATGTGTTTGACCCTCATGTGCCTGTATGCACTCTCGACAATGACTGGGCTTGCTCCTGATGATAATCTGTCCAATGGAAAAGCGTGACGTCATGAACGGGGTGACGACATGAGCAGGAAGCTATAAAAAAACATGCCGTGGAGATGGCAATAGCTTCTGTTTGTTCAGGAAGCGCTCTGTGTGTGTCTGTGTTTTTCCTTCGGACAAGTAAGTATGGGTAGGGAGGTAAAATTTTAATAAAATACTTTTAAAAAATAGAAAGAAGCAAGCAATATTTCAGGCTGTGTGTAACTTGTTTGGGGTGGAGCATGCTCGGTCGGCTCTTGAGGGAGATGACTGCTCGTACTGTGGACGCTCTCAGAGAGCACTCTTCGAGCGGAGCGCTCTCACTAGCACTCCTCGCAGCTTTGGTCCCGCTTCTGCCGGGGCAGGGTGGCGGTTGAGGTTATGGGGTTCACAAATTGCCCTGGCAGAGGAAATGTAGATGGGTGTGTCCCTTTCTCCTTCCTTACCTGGCAGATCGAGCACCTTCTCCCAGGGTTTAGAAGCCCGCTCTTTAGCGGTTTCTTTCACCCACAGAGAGGGTGCGGGGAGGGTAATGAGGCAGATGACATTTTGGATTAACCCGTGGACATGCCTCTGCAGCCAGTCCACTTTAAGGAGCTTTTGGAGGCAGTGAATTGTGTTGTTTTCAAGCAGAACATTGCTTGGCCAGCCGAAAAGCAGAAGCAGCGTTCCCAAAATAAATGGGGAAATAATGCTTCCTGTGATCTAGATCACTGCCTCCATGCCACTGGGCCTGCCATTCTTTCTGGATCTGCATACTTAGGTGTCCAGGTCATGGAATAACCTGTATTCCATGACCTGCAATACCAAACGCTGGGTAGCTATCTCTCCCCCGGTCCCTTAAGGCCCCGGTAATCGACCCGCTGACATGTATGCTATGGACCAGAGCAGAGGCGGTCCAAAGGGGCTTGGTGGACAAAGCATACATGGCAGTGGGTCAAGCCAGTGGCTGCATGCACACAATGGCAGTCCTACAGGCCTCTCAGGCTGACCTACTCAAAGAGCTGGACAAAGGAGACTACATGAAAAAACTAGACATCCTAGAGTTTTGCTGCTTTGAGACAATGTCTGTTGTGAAAACCGCTATAAAATAAATTGACTTGACTTGACTTGACCAGTTCTGTGTTGCCCTGTGGAGTTGTGTCAGGCCTCAGACATGTCTGAGGGCCAACAACAAAACCACTAGGGCCATTGGCCGCTCAATGGTAGCCCTGGTGGCTATGGCTGACTTTGTTCAGGCTCTCCAATACGGAGAGGGACGCCCTTGTCATACATGCTGGCCAGGTTCCATGAGGCAAAAAAGCAGTAGCCACTTGCACTTCATTGCCAGGGACTTTAGGCAACGCCCCAGGAATGAATCCCAAGGCGGTGACGAATCTGAGGATCTTGATGGGTCTGCGTACTGTAGAAATAGGCTACATGAATTCCTGTCCACCTTGTTTCAATGGGGTGTGCACCACTCTGGTTGGGTCTGAGCAAGTTATGGAACAGAAAGTGCACACTCTCTTAAGGAAGGAGGCCATTAAGGTGGTACCTCCCCCTGAAAGAGAGCCTGGTTCTACAGCTGGTACTTCATAGTTCCCAAGAAGGAAGGAGGGGTGTGCCATATCAATGACTGGTTAACATTGGCTAGATCAGAACACTTGGTGTTAAGCACATCCGGCATCGAGATGTCATTCTCGCAAACATAAAGTATTTGGGGTTAGCGTGTAACACTAACGACAGATGCCTCCCTTACAGTCCGTCTTCTTCTGGTAGCCCTTTACTGATCGCCCATGGTTTATAAACCTGGTAGCTTTCTCGAACAACCTCCCCAGGAAATGTTTTCTCTGGAGTACCTGGAAGCTGAGGGCTCAGCTGTGACCTAGAGTGCCTAAGTGGGATCTGGCCATAGTTTTTGAGGCCCTGTCCAAGCCTTTGTTCTAGCCTTTTAACACTAGGTTTACTGACTTGTTTATTTTCTGGTGCAAGTCCCGAGGTGTTATTCACCCCGTTGAGATTTTCACAGTTCTTCAGCTCGATTCTCCTCCTGCTTTTGTTGTGCAAACCACCCATCACCTGTGAGGCCTGGCACATTTGCATTTGTTAACTCAGTAGCTCAGATCCAAGGCAGGCCAAACCTCTGTGTGTAACTTGGAAACCTTCAGAAATGCCTGCCGTATCTATACAAAATATTCCACACATGACTGACCTGAGGTGCCCTTGAGGTTTTTCAGTCATGCTTCAGGCATTCTATCCTCCTCCCTTTCGAGCCCCTGACTAAGAGAATCTTAATTGGGGCACTGCAAGCACTGGACACATACGTCCACAGGACTGCCCCATAGAGGAAGTCAAACCAGCTGTTCATCTGCTACAGTCCGTGTAAGAGGGGTCTTCTTACAGACAAGTAGGTGGATTGTGAATGCTAGCTCCTACTATTATGAGTCCTCTGGTCTCTCTGCAAATTTCAGAGCTCACTTGATCCGGCGTGTGATGGCCTTTAAGGTATACCCCACTGACCTTTGTCAGGTCTTACAACCTTGACAGTGCCACTCCTGGCCCCTCTGATCTTCAGTCTAGCTGTGCTCAACCACACTATGTAGGGACTGGTCAGTCTGGCAGTATTATACACACATTCCTAAAGCATTGATAAAGCAGCTCAAGTTCCTGATGGGAAATGTCTCTGGTTTATGTATGTGGTCACGCAGACGCATTCCAAAAGCATTGTTGATGCAGCGTCTCATTCCCCCAGGGAACCAGGGACACATACGTAACCCAGAGAGGTTCTCAAATGGACTCAGATCTGGGGAATGTGAGGGTCAGTCAATATCATCAGTGACTTTAGGATATTCTTTCCTTTACAATCACTGACCCACCACCAAACTGATCAATCAACTGTTGTAGGCAGCATACATTCCACACAGCAGCTCCATAATCTTTCACATCTGTCACATGTGCTCAGTGAGAACCTGCTCTCATCCATGAAAATAATAGGAGGCCATGGGCAGACCTGTCAATCTTGATGTTTTCTGGCAAAATGCAATTGAACTTCACAATGCAAGGCTGTAAACCTACTATAGGATGTCAAGCCAAGCTGTCATGCCATCCTCATAGCGTCTGTTTCTGTCAATTTGGTTAGAAACATGCACACCAGTAGTCTGTTGGAGGTCATTGTGTAGGGCTCTGGCAGTGCTCCTCCTGTTCTCCTGTTCTACCTGTTGCTGGGCTGTTTTCTTGGGCTGTTGTGGCCATGCCCATCTCTCCATGTGTAATGGCTGATTTCCCAGTTTCTCCTTTCTACTCTAGAAACTGTGCTGTAAGACACACCAAACCTTACAGCATATATATTGCATGCTACAAGCAGTGACAAAGACACAACAAACAACACAAAACGAGAGTCAAATTAGTTGGGAAGAATGAGGAGTGAGCAATTGTCTATTGCTACCACCTGTAAAACCAATCCCTTTTTGGGGTTATCCTGCCATTGCCTCTCCAATGAAGCTGTTGTCACTTTCATTTGCACCAAAGCAGATGAAACTGATTCACAATAAGTTTTCCTAAATAACTGGACAGTTTATAGTTTAAATGACTTGGGGCGTGTACATGGAGAATCAAAAGTATTTTTTTTTTACTTATTTTTTGTTTTGTTCTTTTACAAAAAAGTAATTTTTATACTAATTGTATTTTACAGATGTAAAATACAATTAGTATAAAAATTGTATTTTACAGATGTTAAATGCTTTTTCTACATTGCAAAATATATTTAATTATTATTATGTTATACATTACATATAATATATAACATATTATATAATGTATAATGTTTGTTCCAAGACCTGTAATACCTGGTCATTATTTGAACCAGAAACTTTACTAGAAATAAAATATGTGCACTTTACAAATTACCTCCCGTATCTGTTCCTGTTCAAACTCATGTTTTTTTATGAGGCTTCGTCTCTTCAGAGCACGGCAACTTCTTTCATAAATGAGCCTCTGCTGGTTGAGCAGCTGTGCCTCTTCCTCGGCCTGTGAGCGCTGCATTGTCTCCTTGTGACGTGACAGCCTCTCTTGCTTCTCCTCCTTTGGTGTGCTAAGATCCTCAGTCATCTCCTGCAGACATATTGGCATTTTTTTTTACCAATTATAGGCTAGGAATATACCCTAGAAAGTTGTACACATTTACATTAGGGAAAAATGAATGTAGGACGGGAGCAATGCTATTCATTTCATCATATTGCCACAGTTAATACAAACTGCTACAGTTATATAAAAATATTTGGTACAACTATTACAACTATTAACTATTAAGGTTTCTAAACCCCTTCCTTATAATAGCGGGTGACAAAGAGAACATAACAGGTCCTGCTCTATTGGCAGAAAGGACAGCCTTACTTTTTGCAAGGTGATAAGTAAAATGCTTACAAATCATAAATGTCTTCTCATGTATGTAGGATAGAGATGTTGGCTTTAACAAATTTTTGTTAGCATTTTGATATATCAACCTTCCCTCTCCAACTGGAAACTGTGAAATTGGCTATAAGTATATACAAAAATATATTTTTTATACAACCCCTATTCCAAAAGATGCTGTGTAAAATGTAAATGAAATCATTATGCAATATTGCCTGAATTTTAAATGCTATTTGGCCAGGAGTTGAAAGTGCAGTTCTGGATCATGTCTGTATATAGTTTTGATTTTGTAAAGAGTTTTAAACTGCTCACAGACAATGATTTCCAGAGGTGGTTTTGAGCCAATACAGTGAAGTGCCACCTAAAAACATAACAAATCACAGGCATCCAATGTTGATTTTTGCACACAAAGATTTCTCCAGATTGTCGAAACTTTTGATGATATTATTTACTGTAGATGAAATTTTATGTTGAAATTATTTCACAGTTTCTAGGCACAGTTGTAGGCACAGATACTCTTTTTATACCCAAGCATGTTACTCATCTGTGGCCAATTAACCTAATTAATTACAAAGGGTTATTCCAGCTGTTTCTTTTTAGAAACACTTCCGTTCTAGCTTTTTCTTGCCCTGTTCATACTTTGTTGAGAGGTGTTATGGCCATAAAATAAAAAAATGGTACAGTTCCTCTCTTTAAACAATTATGTTTGCTATGTTAAATTGTAAATTAAATATGGGTAGCAAATTATTGAATTCTGGGCTTTTTTTTTTTACATTTCACAACATTTTTCGAATTAGGGTTGTAAAAATCAGTTGTACAAAATGTAAACTATTATAAAGAAAGTTATGTATAAATAAAATGAGTGAAATTTGTTATAGACATTTTAAAAAATTTGAAAGACCCAATGATGAGTTTATCATGAAAAAATAATAATGCAGAGTGCTACAGCAGCACTTTTGCTTAAACACAACTCACTTCCTTTATCCTGTCCCTGCACAGTCTGTACTGCTTTTTCTGAGTGTCCAAGAAGGTGGTCAGCTCCTTCTTCTGCTGGACCAAGATTTGTTGCTGGATTCTTTTCTCCTCTGTGGATGATGCTTTAATCTGAAGTGTGATAAAAACTTGACTGGTCAATTCAGACCTTAAATGCATTAAATTTTCTCATTCAGGTTAGAAATAGACTATATAACAATTTATTTACAAATGTTGGACAGCATTATGAGATAAAAAGTAACCATGTATTTCTCTCTATCTTGTAATAATATCTCTTTGTGATGTATTGCACTAATAGATTTAAGGATATCAGAGAGGGATATTTAGCTGAGTAATTTGAAGTACTCTCTAATCAAAAGCATTTAATTAGTATACAGTTTTATGGGGTTTTTGTTTTTAAAAATTTGATTAGTATACAGTGGCATCCACTATTTTTGGTAAATATGTGCAAAGAAGGCTGTAAAACATTGTATTTATTGTTCAGGATTTTTTAAAAATCTTATGATCAGACAAATCTTTAGAATATGTAAAAGAAAGTATATTCCCAATGATATTTGACTAGGAACAGGGAATTGTTGAACCATGACTATATTTTATTCACACAGTATAAATATAGGATAACACATTGATTGATCAAATTCCCTTTGACATTCATCATAGTGTGTTTGATCAGCCATGAAAATGTCCATGTCCAAAACCAGGACAATAATTAAAAAGTTAGAGTGTACTGGAAATGCTATAAATAAACCTGGAAGAGGGCCCAATGAACTGTGTTTGAGGGCCAAAAAAATCTCTAAAGATCTCAGCTGGAGATTTGCAGAGGTTATCTGTGATTTGGAGTCAGATATTTTCCAAAACTACAATATAAAACCTATATCACCACAAATTGTTTGGAGAGGTCTAAAGAAAAAAAAAAAGCCTCTACTGTCATCTAAAAAAAAATTAATGCATCTATAGTTGACCTGACACTACTGGAACATCAAATGGTACTGGGTTCTGTCGTCAGATAAAACCAGTGGTGGCAGTAACAAAGTAAATGTAATTCATTACTGTACTTAATTCGTTTTTTTAAAGTATTTGTACTTTACTCAAATATTTCAATTTTCAATATTTCGACTTTTACTACACTAAATATGCCTCAGCACCCGTGGCCTTATTTGCAACATATTTTTTAAGTTGTTGAAAAGGAGGATTTGGGCTCATTAATTATTATATATCAATCAGTGTTTACCTTATTAATATCATTCTATTAATAGATTGTTGTGTAAGAGTAACATTAAAGTCTTTTTACATAAACTGAGTTGATTAAGCAAAGAGTCTTGTGATAAACATTATCAATAGGAATATTGTAGCGATAATAAATCATAGTACTTAGATAATTAAGTACAGTTGAAGGCAAATGCTTTTTTTACTTTTACTCAATGAAAGTTTAAAAGGAGCACTTTTACTTTTACTGGAGTAATATTGCGCCTATAGAATCTTAAATATTTTACTCAATTACATGCTTTGTGTACTTCCATGGGCGTAAATCCTGTGGGGGACGTAGAGGATATGCCGCAGAAACAGTTGAGTTCCCCCTCCCCTTCCCCACAGTGGTTTGACCCACTGCCTGCTTTCCCAGTTCATCTCACCTACTCTGCACACACACACACACACATACACGAGTCAGGTGTGTGGCTGCAGCTCAATTAATGTTCAACTCCATTAACTAGGGTATTTTATTCACTTTAAATAATGCGATTCTCTTTAATCTAGTTAAAGCATTTCACTGCATGTCGTACCCTGTATGTATGTGTATGTGACAAATAAAATTTGATTTGATTTGATTTGATAGTTGATGCAGACTCATTCATAAATTATTTGCGGTAAAAATGCTGATTACCGATGTAATTTTCCATGAATCGGCTATATTAGCGATTAAAATATCTAGTTAACGTTAGCTTGTTTACAATAGCTTGTAGCATAGTGCACTGCAACTAACACACCAAAGCCGTTTCCTATGAAATGTTTTATTTGGGACGGCTTGGCATAATGTTAACTTAACATTAACGGACACAATTAGCATATTGTTTAGCTGTGCATTTACTAAATGAGCACTGTGCTACGTCCGAACTGACCCCACTTTTTTTTTTTTGTATAATCAATTTCTATTCTGTTCTCAAATGTCTTAATTAATTTTAAATAAAAAAATTTTTAATTCCTTGTTTTGCTTTGTCATTGAACCTGAGAAAATAACCATAATGACGCAGTCTCCATGCTACAATAATAATGATAAAAGCAACGTTTTTCACTGTGGGGACACTGTGTCTTTATAAGTACAGTTTGACTTTTATTTGTGTTCCCTTCAAAATTGCTCAAGAGAAATTTTATATTTATTGCCCCCCCCCCTACTGTTAAATTAAATTTACGCCCATGTGTACTTCGTCCACCACCAAATGAGACCAAAGTAGATATTTTTTGCAATAAACACCAGAGGTGAATTTGACAAACATAGAAAGGTAACATTATGGAAAAGCACCTTATGCCTATGGTTAAATGTTCAGTGTTTTAGCATTGTTTTTTCTGTCAGAGGACAATGACATTTTGTTAGGAAAAAATCCAAGGCTCTTTGTACAGAAGAATGGTTTCAGATGGTGCCATTTATTCTCTAACCTATTCATGGATTATAGGAAAATCTAAAATAGTAAGTATAGCAATAATTGTGCTACACATACTGTATATTTAGCATTTTTAATTTTTTTATTTTGCATATTTCTTTAAGCTTGTTGTGCTTTTTATATTCTTGTTAGCAGAGTATTCTTCTTCTTTTGGCTTTTCTCATTAGGGGTCGCTAAAGCGGATCATCCGTCCTCTACATCTACCTCTTTCAACCCAACTACCTGCATGTCTTTCCTCACCACATCCATTAACCTCCTCCTTGGTCATCATCTTTCCTCCTCCTGTTAGCTCCATCCTCAGCATTTTCCTACCGATATACCCCATGTCTCTCCTCTGCACATGTACAAACCATCTCAATCTCGCCTCCCTCACCTTGTCTCCAAAACATCCTACATGTGCTGTCCCTCTAACAAACTAATTTCTAATCCTGTCCATCCTTGTCACTCCCAACAAAAAACATCTTCAGCTCTGCTACCTCCAGCCCTGCCTCCTGTCTTTTACTCAATGCCACTGTCTCTAAACCATACAACATCGCAGGTCTCACCACAGTCCCATAAAATTTCCCTTTCGCTCTTGCAGAAACTCTTCTATCACAAATCCCTTCTGACACTCTTTTCTTCAATTCTCTAACACACCCTCCATCACTTTGCCCTGTTGACCCCAGGTACCTGAACTTCACCTTGTCCACCTTTTCTCCCACTCCTTGTCTGTCAACCTGTCCATCACCACTGCAAACAGGAAATGGCTCAGAGCCAATCCTTGATGCAGTCCAACCTCCACCTTGAACCAATCTGTCATTTCTACTGCACACTTCACTGCTGTCCCACCCTCATACTTCTCTGACACACCTGACTTCCTCATACAATACCACAATTCCTCTCTCGGCACACTGTCATACGTTTTCTCTAAATCGACAAACACACAACGCAATTCCTTCTGACCTTCTCTATACTTTATTAACATTCTCAAAGCAAATAATGCATCTTTGGTGCTCTTTCTTGGCATGAAATCATTCTTGTGAGCAGAGTATTTATGTTTTTTAAACAAAAGAGCAAACCATTTAACATTAAGAAAAAATTTTCACAGACTATATTTTCTCATATTTACCAAGGGTATCAATATTAGTTAAGGATTGTAAAATAACTGACTAGTGTCTGGTTAGTGGGCCGTATTTGGTTTAGACATACACTTGGGTTCTTTGGTCTTTATGAAAACTGCACTGATTTCATCTGGCACTTTAACTATGAGACCTCTAAATTAAGAGAAATTTCAAGCATACAAGATTTCAAAATAATTCAACTATTTACAATAGAGTGTAAGCTGAAGTGTAAGAGAGCTAATGTATTGAATAAATACTAGTTCTGATTTAGATTATATTTAATTAAAAGAAACATGGAATAATATCATGGGTTGCATGGGTCTTTATTACTGTGTCTAAATCTAGATTCTTAATTTTGTTTCTGTAGATGCTAAAAATTAGCAGAAGATTTGCTTAATTTACTTCATTTCAATGTTGCAACACAGCAAAAAAAAATCTTTCCTGGGGGAATTGGTATATTTTCAGGCAAATATAGTTTGAAAGTTAAATATAATAAAACTAATAAAACAGATAACTGTATGCATAAAGTCGCATTGTACTAAAGAAATGTTTTAATTAATGCACTGTTCCTGATTTAGAACTCAAGTTACCTCTTTCTCCAACTGGGCAGCCTGCTTTTTGGCTAGCCGCTCCAATTCAATGCAAGTGTTGTTGGCCTGGGTCTCCACTTCCTTCTGCAGACGGAGCTTGTGCTCATCCATTTCTGCCTTTAGCTTGTTCTCCAGCGCAATCAGCTGCTTCTGGTGCTGCCGCCGCATGCGTTTGTACCCTGACATCTGCTCCTGCCACACAGAGTCCTGCTCATGCTCCTGGATCTCCTTGCTGACCTGCAAGCAAGAACACATATAAGTTTATTTATGTTTGTGATATTAATTATGATTCAGTGCAAAGTGAAATTCTTATAAACATCCTGGTCATGGTTCAGAGGTTTTGATCTGAACTTCATTGTCACTGCTAAAGCTTTTACCTGCTTTTATAGCCATATGACACCACAGCATACAACCTCTAATGCAAGCAGCATTTCTATTACTTTAACCTTGGTTAGAAAATGATTAGATCATACCTTACAACAAATTTAAGAATGATCTGCAGATCAGTTGCAAGCCACCAATGAGAATATGCTATTGGCTAAGCCAGAGCCTGAATATGCCTATGCAATTTATAATTAGGCCTTGTAATTTCATTCACAGCATAATCCCTTTTTTAAGGATTAAGGAGAAAGAAAAATCACCAACCTAACAAGGCCCTGACTGAAAATCAAATAACACGCACCATACATGAATAAAAAAGGCATTACATCACATAATATTGAATATAAAACATCTCAAACATCATTCCCCACCTCACAAAGCATGAATGGAAAAGGGCCAACATTTTTTTAACGTGTGTGACTTACACATTACGGAAAAATAGAACCACGCAATGAAAGACGAGCGCGGAAGGG
>MU551574.1:25464-48343 GCA_024362625.1 Silurus asotus | reverse complement strand
TATATATATATATATATGTGTGTGTGTGTATGTGCGAGAGAGAGAGAGAGAGAGAGAGAGAGAGATATTGGGGGGAGATGAGGAGGAGTACGACGGAGAGAAAGAGGCGGAGGCAAACGAATCCAGAGGCTGTTGAATTACTGATGTACAGACTCATTCTTCTGCTTTATGCTATTACTACAACTGTATTATTCCTAAACCTTTCCTATAAGTTATATGTTTCTCAGATTCATTAAAAATGTCCACTTAGAATAACAAGTTCATTTAGAATACTCTGACGAGGAAATACACACAAAGAACCACTACAATGTGGCCAAAAACTCCCAAATTGTCAATTCCAGTAACACTTTCTGGATTAAAGTGAACTCAGCCCTACACAAAATATAAATAGGCATACTTCCCAGTCTTTTACATGATATGATTCAGAGATTACAAAGTAAACCTAAAACTTTCTTTCGGCTTCTCCCGTTAGGGGTCGCCACAGCGGATCCTCCCGTTTGATTTAGCACATGTTTTACGCTGGATGCCCTTCCTAACAACCCACCCCAATTTATCCGGACTTGGGACCGGCACTGAGAGTGGCTGGGGATGGTTCCCTGACCGGGAATCGCAGCGGTGGGAGCGCTGTATCTTAACCACTAGACCACCAGGGGACCGATTACAAAGTAATCGTTTACTTACATTAACGTTGTATATAGGTATATACAGTATGTCTGGCTACTTTTCATTAAACTGTGTGCATTTACATTAAACAAATTATTTGCTTGGGTGTTATGTCAAAGGATATTGGGGATGATGAAGCATACAATTTGACACCATTCTTTAGCTATTCAAAATGTTCACCATGGAATATATAGATATAATGACACATTGACCAGTCAATCTGTCAGTGTTCCTTTGTAGAACTAAGAAAAAATTAATTGCCAACATTTTTATAAACCTTTTTGAGGATTAAATGTAAAGGTTTTACTACTGTTTTATTATTAGCTAAGGCCCAGCCCCTAGCTTTTAACCTGGCAAAATTGAACTTATACGCAAGAGTGGAACATTTAAATTTATACAGATTCAAAATCCTGTCTTCAGTCAGATGAATCTTTAAAGAACAATGACTGTTCAAACACAAATCATTTTCTAATGGATTTTAATGTAAATAAGTGTGATTATGTAAAATGAAGGGTTAAATAAACCCTCACAACAACAACGACAATAAATTGTCCAGGTTCAGTTCCAGTCCTACTGTACAAGGTTTGGTGTGAGAGAAAGATTAAGTGTGTGTAATGTGTGAGTGTATATGAGTCCTGCAACTGGATATTGGGGCAGTGCTGACAAGTTTGTGTGTGTCTGCATGTGTGATTTCAATAATAAAAGGTTAATTTTAATATTGGTCATATCCTATTTGGTCCCATAATGTTTCCTGAGTGTACGCCTTTAAATACAGACTAAAACAAGAATGAACAGACATATTTCACTAGAAAATACAAGGTTTGCCTGATTGGTTGACTGTAAACAGTTTCCAATTCATCCCTACTATATATTAATGGATACTCTCTCTATCTGTCCCCTATAGCAAAAGAAAACCAGCTTTGACTTTATCAAAGCAACTTAAAATGTAAATTTTAATGTGGATCTTCAAGATTACATATATAGTTATGTCCATAAGTATTTGAACGGTGGCAATTTTTTTGTTATTTTTTCAATGTACACCACCAGAATGTATTTAAAATTAAGCAATCAAGATGTGATTGGACTGTAGGCTTTCAGCCTTAATTCAAGGAGTTTTAAACATTACATTACTTATTTGGAATTGCAGCTTTCTGCTGGGTGATATCCAGAGGTGGGAGACTCGAGTCATATGACTTGACTCGAGTCAGACTCGAGTCACAATTTTCTGGACTTGAGACTTACTTGACTAGATTTCTGAAAAGACTCGACTTGACTTTAGACTTGCTCCTTGTGACTTTAGACTTGACTCGGACTTGTGCCTATTTACTTGAAATGACTTGTGGAAAATATTTTTTTTAATTATTGTGATTTTTTTATATATTTAAGAATGGACTATATATTTTCCAATAAGTCGGCGAACCTAATCCACTCTTTCGCATGCGTAAACCGCCAAATACATAAATCTGGTTTGATGTACGGTAAATATCTCCATAAATACTGGGGCATGACCTGATAGTTTTATTTTGTATTTTTTTACATTATTAAAGATATTAGAAAAATAAATGAAAAGCCCTAGAGTAGCATAATCATAATAGTTTGTGGATAACTCTTAACAGAGCAAACAATGTTGTGTTCATCACCTTTTAAAAAACACTGCCTCATTTGTACAGTAAGATTTTTTTTTTTTCTGATATTGATATTCTACTTTGAGTATGCAACCCATTGTTTGGTGTCTGATGAGATGACAGAATATACTTTACAATTATAGGTATTATTTTTTACTATATGTTGAGATGGGGACATGTGACTGTTCACTCCATGTTTACCCAGATACATCAGGGTATTCATAGATAGAAATGATCCAGTTTAACAACTGTAGTTCTGACTCCTCCTGAGAAGGGAACATCAGCACATTCTACTGTCTAAAAAACTTACAATTAATTCTTGTTTACTTGTTCATTTAATTTATTTTTATTTTAGAGCATTTAAAGTGCTTCTTAACGATATTTTATTACACACAAGTTAATTTATTTATTTTTGTAACCCAGATGTGGTGTAACATCACCAGCCCTTTGTGTCTAAATAAGTAATAAAAGTCCCTGAGTTAAAAAATGTGTCAAACAAATCTGTGTGCGACTTGGTGTGACTTGATGACTAAGTTGGGACTTGACTTGACTTGACTTGAGAAAGAGTATGACTTGACTTGACTTGACTTGAGCCTTACAACAAAATGACTTGACTTGATTTTGACTTGCAATGTTAATACTTGTACTTGACTTGAGACTTTCATTTGGTGACTTACTCCCACCTCTGGTGATATCATGCACACAAGCTCAAAAGTAATTAGACAAATGAGTGGTAAGCAGTTTACTGTCTAGGTGTGACTTCTTTTCTCATCATTGCATAACAAACTAAAGACATTAGAGTATCTTGAATTTACATTCAGTTTTAGTTATTTGAACACTATGTGTTTCAAAATGGTGCTATGTAACTGCAAATATTTGATTGAAAAAACAGAAACTTTGTGAGTGAACAAATTATCAATTTTATCGATTCTACTTCTTCTTCTTCAAAAAAATAATGCACTGGTGAGCTCAGTAACACTGAAAGGCTTAGAAGGCCACATAAGATAACTAAAGTGGATGAACGCTTCTTTCCTTGGTAAAAACAAAAAAAGGTTTGTACTGAAGAAATCTTCTGTGTCCTGCCTTTATGACTACCATCATGTACTCACACCCATCATCATGAATTGCTTTGAACAGCTTGCACAGATAAAGCCAACTCTACTACACCCCATCTGACCCTCACTTATCTGGACAAAAAGGCACATATATTTGAATGTTGTTTATAGACTTCAGCTCAGTATTCAGCACCATCATTACCCATCATCTGATTAGAAAAATGAGCATGATGGAACCTGAACATCTCCCTCTGCAACTGGATCTTGAACTTATGAATAAGAGACTTTAGTCAGTCTAGACTTGCTGTTAACACTGCTGAATCAGGACGCACAACTCAACTCACATCAAGTTTGCAAATGTGAACTATTATGATGGGTCTCTTAATGTCAAAGTAGGAATACTTTGACATTAATAACATACATAATGATATTATGAAGAAGAAAGTTAATTATTATTATTATTATTATTATTATTATTATTATTATTATTATTATTACATGATAAGAATGTCTCGAAACGGTTTCAGAAAAAAACTCTGATGGGTCTTTAATAAAGGGTTAAAACTTTAATAAAGTGGTAAAACTATTCTTCTCAAAAAATTAATTAACAAAAATCTATTTAGATTTTTAAGAAGAATAGTTTTAAGAGTCTCATGGACCAACAGTTGACATTCACTTGAAATTAATCAAATCAAATTCATAAAAAAAAAAAAAAAAAAAAAAAAAAAAAAAAAAAAAAAAAAACAGGAACAGGATGTGGATAGTTTTTAAACCTCAGTATTTATATTATTGGTTCAGGTAATTTGTATGGTCATTACTGATTAAATCTGTGCTAAAAAAAGAAGATTTTCTGGTTGATAAATTAGTACTAAGTGCAACTGTCATGTGCAACTGTGACTTTTACATATTTCAGGTTTTGTTTCCATTAATGTTATTTGTTTTTCAAAATAAAGTTTGTACATGCTTACCAAGACACTTCACTAATTCTTTGAAGGGAATTAATGTAAAAGAAAATATTGTTTACTTGGTCGTCCTTATTATGTATTTTCTCAGAAATGCAGGGGAATTTGCTCACTCAAGCATTTCCTGTGTGGTGAAAAGATTAAGAGAAAGTGTGTTTGATCATTTTTTTCATGTGAACTTCAGTGGAAGAAAGTAACAAATTACATTTACTCACCCAACTGCAATTGAGTAGTTTTTATGTACTTCTTAAATGTTTTTGGAAAATTAAATTTAACTTTTACTTAAGGACATTTTGTTTGAGGTATAAAAATGTTAAGAAAAATGCAAGAAAAAAAATCTTACTTACCCAGAAACTACTGCACAAAAACTGTACCACTGTTAAAATAAAGATTTTAAAGTTTAGTATGAGGCTTTGCTCAAATTATCCAAAACGACATAGGTGCATGGCAATGCTATTGTTTGCTGGTGCTGTTAAGAACTCACAAATCTACATCTCCGGTCAAAAAGGCTGTGAACAAATGAAAGGAATTTAAGATTATTGCTTCCATCCCCAGCAGTGGCCGCCCAACAAAATTCACTTAAAAGCAAGACATATAATAGTCTGCAAGGTACCAAAGAAACCTTGGGTAACTTCTAAGCAAGTAATGGCCTCTCTTATGTTGGCTAAAGTTAATGTTCATTAGTGCCCCATTAGGAGAACACAGAACAGCCTTTGTGTGCATGGGAAGGACACTGCCACCCATCTAAATGCTAAAGATCATGTGGACAAGCCAAAAGACTGTTGAATACATATTTTGCAGAAGGATGCATGAGAAATGGTCTGCAATCAAATTGAACATTATACTTCCCTAAATGTTTAAATAATTAGTCTTAATACATTTTTTATTGTGTTATTGCAATTTAATTTGTAAAGCTGTTCCTTTTGAAATAAAAACAACGAGTTTGAGATAAATCTCCCCTTGCCCATCTTTGCACAAAAAAGTAGAATACTGGTCATTTTACTTCTACTTAAGTAAAATTGCATCAAAGTAATAGTATTTTACTTGAGTAGAATATTTTAGTACTCTTTCCACCTCTGGTAAAGTCACATATACATACAAACTAATCTTGGAACAATATATAATCATTTCATAAAAACTTTAACATTGATATAAAAAAATCTCAAAATTAATTTGACCTATAAAGCACTGCATACACAGATGTTTTGTTCATACATCTACTGGCTTAAAATAACTGGTACTGTTCCCCTGAAAGTGGTAAGACATGCTTAAGATTCCTTATCGCATTCAAGTGAAGTGTGTTAAATCTCCCAATTAAAACTTATAAAAAAAACAGAATTCATAGTTAATCTCAGTTTAGTTTTTGCTAATCTGTTGTTGAATCAGTAAAATGATTTCAAAATATTTAATATGAACTTAATCATTCAGAAGAACCATAATCCAGAACACACAGGCAATTACTTCATCAGGGCGCTAATGTGGATGGTCTTAGACTGATTATGTCTTTACCAGACTTTATCCTATCTGAGCATGCATTTCACCTCATGAAATTTTTACTGAAGGGAGAAGGGATCACTTTATCCGTCATTAGATTATCGGATTGATGCAGTTATAATTATGCAGCAAAGGATATGAAAATAAAACTATAGTTTTATTTATTCAAATGTAATTAAAGACTTTTAATTAAAGACTATCTTCTGCCCCAACTTTTTTGAGATGTGGTGTAGCCATCAAACTCAAAATTACCTTATTTTACTTGATATATTTCCTTTGTTTAAACATGTGATGTTTACATTCTATTGTTTTATTGTGAATAGAATATTAATTTATAAAATTTGCAAATCATTGCATCCTTTTTTTTTTTTTATTTAGCAACTTTTGGAATTGGGGTTGTATATTAAAAACAAATTTATTGGTCTTGCTGGTCCAAATGTTTTTGATGACACTGTATATTAATTTATATGGAGGAAAATATTATATTTATTTAATTTATTTTACATGCTGTCTTTGTATTGATGTTTTTGTTAGCTTATTGCACAAATCCTTAGACAAACCTGGAAAGTACCATGGTTTAGAGTTTAGCTGCTGTTGCCGGTTTTACCAGTGTTTTGCTGAGAAGACACAAGAGTTCCATTTGGCTGCTGACCACAGCAACCTCAGACTTGAAATGAACCTTAGATTTGAATGAAATAAAATCTTTTGGTGTAAACATCACTCAAATTCTCCAGAAATAGCATTGAAAACATTTTCAGCTAAACTGTATGCTATCATTAGTTATGCTTTTAACCTAGGGGTTTCCCATGTGGCTATGAGGTAAAAACCCACAGTCTTACCTGAAATTGTTATGTATAACAATAATGCATTCTAAACAAATATACATTTCTACTACCTTTCACATAATTCCTCTAACAATGACAGCTTCAAAACAATTGCGTAATATTTTTGCAACTTTTAACTTTAATGAAAAGTTGAGTATTGGGAAACATATTTCCTGTTGCATGGCAGCTTCCTGATGCTTGGGACTGCAGAAAATATTACATTACAGATATTATAGAGTATAATTTCCACCGTTCACAGGTATGGAAAACTTTGTTGACCTAATATTATCTTAAAGTAAAAAAATACTCATTGCTGCCCCTTTCTTGAAATAACCTACTATAATGCATATTAATTTTATTAATACAATTAATACAATTGTATTTATTATGAAATAAACATTTTTTACTTAAATGTTATATTTTGTAGTATATAATAGTTTGTATAGTATATTTATTTAGTGTATATGAATTAGTGAATAAGTATAAAAGCTAAAATGTTTAAAGTGTGTGCAAATGTCACCAGTAACTTTATGAGGCTGAAGCATTACACATTGTGCATGTGATGCAAAGGCAAGAAGAAAATTCTGGGAAATCTTGTTGTCTCACAAGGCTGGCTGCGTCATTTCCTTTGATGACAAATGTGTGGTTTCAGGTCTTTAAAATGTTATACCGGGCTGTGGCCATGACTACTTTCAACCTCTGTGCATAGAGAAATGAATGGTCATGAAAGGAACATGTTTTTGGAGGGCCACAGACCACAATCAGCATCTAGTAAGTAGAACATAATGGCACACAAAATAAAAAAAAAATTAAATGGACATTTTTTATATAAATTCACAATGAACTAATACAATAATAATAATAATAATAATAATAAAAGGATTTTCTAAATGTACTTATTTTACATTCAAGATGTAAACATGTAACATGGTGATTTGATAGTGACACAAAATAATGGTAATTAAAATAATAATTATAATAATTATAATGTAATTATAATAATTAGATGTTTTAATATCTGAATTATGCACAGTAGTGTTTCTCTGATTTGCACTATTGTTAATAGAAACTGAATTTCATCCTGATGTTACTTCTACACTTTACAGAGACCTTCCTCTCATTTGTTCTGTTAACTGTCATTGGGTTAGTAAACACAAAGTTTCCATGCAATGATAGCTGTGATAAAACTATTCACAAAGGTGTGAAGCTCAGCAAGTTCATGCAAAGGAACACAGCAGAACTAATAAAGACATATGTAAGTACAATGTAATGCTTTAAACTTATTCATACTTATACATTTAGGTGAAATGTCATGTTTAGCACACAGCAGGAATATGTACTTGGTTGTTTAACCCTAATAGTTTAAAGAGCTGTCCATTTGTTTATAATGATTGACAAGAGGATGTGCTTTATTCAGAAACTGATGCAACATTAATGGAATGGGTACTGTGTATGTTGGTAAGAAACATTTATAACTGTGACAGTATGTACAGTTGTTTCCGCAACACAAACCTTAAGGTTAGTACTTGGTATGGGATGAAATGGGAACTATCACTCACACATCTAGTCCAGAATTAGCTGTAACTATATAAATAGATATGTCTATAGATATAAGAATGGCTATGACACCTTAAAGAGTTTGTTCATATTGTGATATATTCTGTTTGATTTTGTGAAATCAGTACCAATTGTTTGTTTGCTGTCAGTTCACGATCAATTTGTGTTAATGATTCAAATGTCTAGTGGAGCTAGCTACTGTAGTGAAAATTATATTTCTTTTAGGAACTGACATAAGCCATCTTTATCATTTTACATAAAAAAATTATGAAATATTATAATACCAATTAAAATGTTTTAATAATTTAAACTGGCTTTGATTTTAGGATTACTGATTTGGAAAGTGTGTGATACTTTTTGTTATTTAGGAAAGAAAAGTAAAATAAAATCGGAAAATCTTCTGTCCAAGCAAATGTGATGTAGATAATTTTACTGATGTCACAGTGTTAATTAAATCTTTTTAGATCAACAATATTTGGATAGTAAAACAATACATAAATGTCTGAAATATCCCTTTGTCACCGTCCAAAGGTAATAAGATATATATGTTCTCTAACATAGCAAGCCAATGAGGGAGACTTTGCAAAGCAGTTCTGCAAAATGCAGATGATGAATGTTCCAGCATCAAGCCTTTCAGGACAAACTTCAGCAGATCGCATGTTGAACGTTTACACACGTCTAATGGAGTTCCAGCATCACATAAAGAGAGTTCTGGAGCAGCAGACAGACTTGCTGCCTCCTCAGAGTCCTTTGCTTTATAACCTAGATGAAATATTGCAACGAACTGCCCACTTCACTTACAAGGTGAACTGCATTTTGCAAATCTTACAGCCCAATATTCCTATACCTGAGCCAGCAGCTGGACCCACTGGAATTCCCTTGCCTCAAAATGTGTTTCAGCAAAAGGTCTATGGGTGTGTCGTCCTGACTCGGCTCAACAAGTTCCTCTCAAAAATCGTCGGTGAACTGAGGTCACTCAAGGGTAGCATGTGTATTAAAAAAAAAGGAACTGTGGTGATGTCATAGAAAAAGTCATCAATGGCTTGAAATAATTTTCAAATCAAATTTTCTTTGATTTTCTTTTACTTTAACTAGTATATTTATTAATTATTTATTTTTCACATACAGTAAATATAAGAAATTAAACTGGAGACAGGGACTTATGTTTGATAGATTCATTTGTAGAGGTATTTATTTCATTAATTTATTGTTGTCATAATTAATTAATTTATTGTCCTAATGTCCGAATGTTCCTAATTGACAAAAAAGTTATACCTGTAATTTTGCAGCATCTTTGGCACTGAAGTAAAAAAAAAAAAAAAAAAAAAAAAAAAAAAAAAAAAAGCTTGAGTTTACTTCACCAAATGATAAAGTAATGTTCTTAAAAAGTATTGATGGCATTAAGCCTGACTGGAGTTAGCTGTGTCATACTGTATCTGCTATTGTTCAGTAGCCAGACAGATCAGACTCATCACTGCACTCTGACCCAGATCAACATTGCATTTGACGATGATGTCTTAATGATGCTTTAATTCTACTTTATGATGTTTGACTTCTATGGAACTCACAAAGATTGTGAGTGAGCTTTTAGCCATATTGGCTTTGGTTGGTGTTCTGTTTGAATAAACTGGTGGCACCAGCTGGTGTTTTTTGGCTGCTGTCTGAGACATCTGAGACATGTGTTAAAACAGACTTAGTAGACAGGAAGTGAAAGAGACTGTGATATCAGCCCTTAATGATGCATTTGTTAAACACATCAGATAGGAAAGAAAAAAAAATGACTAGTCTTCGCCTCTGTCACGAGATGGGTGTATAAGATTGTGTGTGAAAACACACAGTCTTGTACGTGTGTGTTTCAGACAGGTTTACCGTTAAGGACAATTAATTTTTATGAGATATTTAGCTCAGTTCTTATATTGAAACACTAATATATAAGGAATTTACTAATCATTTATAATTCAGATAACGTTTAATTAATTATGTATACTCTATAAATCATCTATAAATACAACAGCAGATCAAAACGTGATGCTTGTTGTTTTTGTTTTACACAAAAAAAAAAAAAACATGAGAATTAGAAACCCAATAGCTCATTGCTTATTTTGTAACCAGTGTGCAACTACAGTAGCAGTGGGCAAAGCCAGTGCTGTCAAAGTTATAGTTGAGCTATCAAGATTTGTGATTTCTTGTTATTGTGTATTAATATGCTGACTGGGTACTGTGGTTAAACAAACAAATATAACAAGTGGGACCAATATATACAATGCCTACAAGTAATAATTGTACTTTTGGTAAATATGAGCAAATAAATCTGTCTTTTTTTTTATCTTGGTTACAAAAATATTCTGCTCTCATAAATAGAAAAAAAACTGTAAAAGCACAATTTTATTAAAAGAAATCTTTGTTTTAAATCTGTGTGCCATAATAATTGTCATCCTTAATGAATACTTTGTGCTAACTCCCTTTGCCAAAATCACATCTATAAGTCTTTTGCCAAATAAGGTTAGCGAATACATGGCAAGAGAGATCTGAGATCATGCCTTCTTAGAGAATTTCTCTATATCTTTTAAGGTCCATTCTGTTGGACTCTCTTCTGAATGGAAGAGAATCCACCATATTTAACAATGGCCATGAGGTACTTTTATAAATAGCTTTCTCCGTACACCTCTTTCTCACCTCATACTCATTGTTGAAACTTTTCCTGTTTGCAGTCACCCAGGAATAAAATATTACTGGGAATACGTACAGTACAGACCAAAAGTTTGGACACACCTTTTCATTCAAAAAGTTTTCTATATTTTCATGACTATGAAAATTGTAGAGTCACACTGAAGGCATCAAGGGCTATTTGACCAAGAAGGAGAGTGATGAGGTGCTGCGCCAGATGACCTTGCCTCCACAGTCACCGGACCTGAACCCAATCGAGATGGTTTAGCGGTAAGCTGGACTGCAGAGTGAAGGCAAAAGGGCCAACAAGTGCCAAGCATCTCTCGGGGAACTCCTTCAAGACTGTTGAAGCTCATCAAGAGAATGCCAAGATTGTGCAAAGCAGTAATCAAAGCAAAAGGTGGCTACTTTGAAGAACCTATAATATGACATTTTTCAGTTGTTTCACACTTTTTTGTTGTATATAATTCCATATATAATGCCACGTGTTAATTCATAGTTTTGATGCCTTCAGTGTGAATCTACAATTTTCATAGTCATGAAAATAAAGAAAACTCTTTGAATGAGAAGGTGCGTCCAAACTTTTGGGCCGTACTGTATATAAATACAAGAATACAAGGGTGCCAATAATTGTGCCACATGCATATTTAACAAAGATTTAAATTTATTATTATAATTTTTTTCTTTTTTTAACTGTGTTGTGTTTGCAACTGTTTGATGTCCATGATGAGTTCTGTAAAAACAAAAATTAACAAGCAGTTGAAGTTTTAAAAATAAAGACAATGTTTTACAGACTACTTTGATCATATTTACCAAGAGTGCTAATATCAGTGGAAAGCACTATAATACTCATTTCTCCAGTCACATGTTGCTCTATAAATGTTAGCTAGGAGATTCATATTCGGCCTGAATTTCCTCCAAAAGTTCCTCATTGAGATCTGTAAACTTGTTAAGACTCACCAATGTTATTATAACTATAATAGCTATAAACCTTTAGTTTGGGAATAATAAAATATATAATGAAACATTTATTAACATTTAAAACATTTACATAGCAAGATTATAATTTCTCTATCATAATTATTCTGACAAAAGTATCCTCACCAAAGCATTTACAAAACAAATGTTAGGAATCAAACTCTGAGTTGAAAGGTGACTAATGTAAACTACAGGTAGTCCCCAATTTATGATGGAGATGCATTTCAATGACATCATCATAGCTTAAAAATATCAAAAGTCGAAACATGTCCTAGTGCAGGGGTGTCAAACTCAATTGCACAAGGGGCCAAAACTCAAAAGCACACTTTAGATCGTGGGCCGAACATGATAAACATTGATTGAACACACTAAAACAGGGGTGTCAAACACAATTGCACAAGGGGCAAAACTCAAAGCACACTTTAGATCGCCGGCCATACAGGATAAAAATTGATTGAACACTCTAAAACAATGTTTTTAAACATAAATATGAATAAAAACAGACAGGAATATTATTCCAGAATAAATAAACTTAAACTTTAAATAACATAAAAATATCTCCTGTCAAAATTAGTTGAAAAATAAATAAAAATTGTAAAAACCCTGAAAAATAAATAAAAATTGTGCTTTTAAGTAAACGTTAAAATGACAACAAATCAAAACTATCAGATTTCTTTGCTCTTATGCCATTTTATAAAAAAATAATCTTAAACTTTGAATAACAAAATATTTTGCTCTCCATAAAAATATCTCCTGTGAATAACTGATTTGACTCTGATTTCTCCTCTGCTTTTACAGCATCTTCACTTTGTGATTTTTGCTCTGGTGAAAAATGTTTGCTGAAATGTCAGATCCTTCTTCAACTCTTCTACTTTCTGTATCTTTTGCTCTGCATTCAGGTTTTTCAGCTTATTCTGATGTTTTGTCTCGTAGTTCCTTCTTAGACTACGGGATTAATTACAACTCCTTAATTACAGCCACATTTGCTCCACAAATAAGACACAATGTCAGTAAACATATACTCAGAATATACACTTTGTTTTCAGAATCAACTTTTCTCTTTGCCATTGTGAGGGGCTTCACAATAACTTTAAAATAGGATTAAATACATCAACAGAAGCTGGACTTGATTGACTCTGGAATGTTCCCAGGTAGCCTAGCATTCTGTAAGGCAGCTGAAGCGCTGCATTATGGGATCTGTAGTTTGTGTTATCAGTGAATCATATCACTGGTCCAATAATAACAATAATAATAGATCTATATAAAATTATCTCGGATCAGCTGGATGTGGCCCTGAGTTTGACACCCCTGGCCTAGTGTATCAAAGAGTCTTAAAGAATGGTGACCAGTATAGGGTAGTATACTGAATATTGTTAGTAATTTAACAAATTATAATACATATTTATCAAAACAGAGCAATTTACAGGACTGTAATGTATAAACCTTAAAGTATATATGTATGTAGCAGCGGGCTCATGGACAAGTGCCGTTCACCCGGGGGGGGGAGCTGGACAAAACAAGGAGTAAGAAGACTAGTCAGTGCACTCATTTCAGTGTCCGTCGGAGGAGGAGAGAAACAACATCTAAAATTGGACTTTGAAAAACAAAAAACACAGAAAAAAACTTGGTCTAACTGTGATAACCGAATGTTGACCTGAAGATATATCACAAGGCAGGAGATGCGTACATTCTGGCAGCATCCTCATGTATCCTACCAAATACATGCTGCTACGTTTACCTGCCATGAGAAAATTTATGGCATGAGATATTTACATTTTTATCATATTACTATCGACATAGAAAGATCGAAAAATCTAGAAAAATAGCAAGTCGAACCATAGTAACTCTGGGACAACTTATACTTAATTTGGTATATTGATGTTCTTATGCTGAGCTTAAATAACTGTATTAAAAACATTGGGATATGGTAAAGTTCTGGATGTTTATTATTGTCTAGCTAAATAATTTTTCAACCTCTGTGAAAATATGTTTGTGCCTGTACTGCAGCCAAACTTGATTTGTCAGTCAGATTGTAATGATGAACACCTAGAAATAATTTTGCATAAGATAGGCTAGGGATGTGAGAGTTTGTAGATATTAAAGCGTTTTTGAGCTTTGGTAAGATTTTGGGTATTATGTTTGTTTCTTTAAGGACTTTGGGGTGTGAGAAAATGGATAAATAATTATCCATCTCAGTATTGACACTGTTTCTCTTTTCTCAAGTTTCTTTTTATTTTAGCTAAATCACAAGCATTTAACTATTGTTAATGACATGACTTGATAATAAAAACTTCATACAAACACTCCTTCTCCATAACACAATACGTTTCTCTTCTTGCTACAATGTCCTCCTGACTTGTTTCGACATTTTCCTTGAGGATAGCTACTAAAACCAGCAACACAATACATTTAGTTTCTATAGCACTTTTTACAATAGACATTGTCTAAAAACAGCTTTACAGAAACTTAGAATTATACAACAAAATGTTTTTTATATAAGTGAATTGTGTGTATTTATTTAAAGAGAGAAATACCACGAGCACCGCAGTGTGTGATTATGAGTAATGCCCTCTCCACAGTTTTTACTCAGTCAGTTTAAGTTGTGGAACCGGGATCTTCTGAACAAAAATAAATTAGCTCAACATGTGTGATCATTATACATCCAACATCAACTCTTTCATGCCAGAGCATTTAAATGTTCAATGATGGAGAAGCAGCATATGTAGAATGTCAGTTTAAGTGGCAAAGAGGTTGTTATCCTCTTTAAAAAAAAAAAAAAAAAAAAAAAAAAAACGTTAGCCAGCATTGAATTGCATGTACCATCTTGTTTATTCATGATGACCGACAGGACTCAGATGTCACAGGTGGAGCATTTAAACCATCTCTCACACACTGTTCCACCACAACAAGGATCATAGCAACATGGCTACACACTCCACCTAATCTAAATGCAAACATTTTAAAACATATGAAATAATTAAGTATGCAGTAAATTATGATGGAGCACAATGAATTCTGTAATCTGTGTGGTGTTATACACTAGTTTCACTATTCTTTCCCTGTGTGCGTTCATGGGTTTTTGACTTTGTACTGCCAATCGGTTTATCACCACTGCACTTAGAACACTGACAAGGAGTTTGGAAGACATGCATCAGTAGGTGAAACGTATACATTATCCACAGCGGATTAAACAGTGCATTTCATCTCTCTATACACTTTTACAACTCTTCGCACAGACTGTTCATTCCCAGAATTCCAAATCACCGTTGCAGTATTATCTGCAGATCTTGTTATTATAACCTTAAATTTCACTGCCTACAATTAAATAAAATTCAGTTAGCAATGTGATTTATTATTAGCCGAAGCACAGATCTGTCTGGCCATTCAAGTGCAATGCCCATTGATAACCTTTCCGGTTCTCACCTGGATATGGTAATTCAGGTAAAACCTTATGTTATGAGTGAAAGGTTGTTGCCTCAATGTTTGATTTAAGGGGTGCGGTAATTCAATGTAATCATCTATTTTTAGCTTTTATAAATATTATAACTGTTCTGTTTAAACTAAACTTGAAAAGTACATGTTAGTCAGTTTGTTTTGACAGGTCTGTGCTCTAAAACTGACACCACTGGAAATGCTTTATTTTCATCGCAACACGTTTGTTATTGTTTACTTCCTTGAAATTGTCTATAGAAACCCTATTAGGATATAAAAATGTTGTCTCAGATGACAGAATTGTAGCCAACATTGCGATTAGTTTCCTGTGCTTTTCCCAAACTTCTGTAATTTAGTTTGTTGCATTATTTTCATGTCAGTTTGGTTATTTGTGTCTGCTTTTATCCAGATTACACTGTGTTATGTTCTTCTGCTTTTAAAATTTTCCATGCAAGTCTTCCTTCTAAATTTTGCCCTGGCCTGTTTCTGGTTTATTCTGGTGTTGGACTTTTTCTCCCAGGCATCAGAATAATATTTTTGTCTTTCTTCCTCTGTTTGTGTTTTTTATTTTTCAATAACATGATGAACTTTTTCTTGGCTCTTTGTATGTCTCTGCAACCAGGTTCACTCACACACTCCTGTGGCAGACTGAAAAGCGTAGCGAATCAGCCAGATCCAATAAACTTGTGAGTGACTTCTGTGAATGGGATTCGGTAAATGCCCTCTAGTGGAGGTAATATCAGGTAGAATACTGATTCGGATTTCTTCTCTACCTAATCTCTTATCTCTGCCTAAATCTGTTCACCTTTCAGAATAATAAAAAGCACCTGAAAACATTTTTTCTCAACATTTTTATATAAAACCCGTTATCAATAATTTTATATATTTACTTAAATGTGCATTTTAATTTAACTAAGGACAACACTTGAAAAAAAAATAAAAATAAATACAAGGATCAGCTCTTCTTATTGCTTGACGATGGGCAAAAAGTTGGATTCTGTTCATCAATGTACACAGTTTTTTAATGCATTCATAGGATAGGGACTTACATTTAAATGGTGATATTATGTAACGTTATGCTGCCTATCTTCATTGGTGAACTAGTGTATAGGATTTTTACGGATATAGAGGCCCCACCTCCAAGCCTGAGGCCCTAGGCAATCACCTGCTCTGCCTATAGCTAGAAACAGCCCTGTGCCTGACTCACGCATGGCTGATCTAAGTTTAAACTGTGCACTCCCTGACATGTGGACAACTCTGTGAATGTCCTAGAATGGCCCAGCCAGAGCCCTGACTTGAACTCTGCTTGAGAGGATTTGCATGAAGAATGGTGGAAAACCCCCCAGTCCATGTGGGCAAAGCTTGTTGTGTCATGCCCAAAAAGGTTTAGGGCTTTGAATGTCGCCAAAATGTACATGATATGGGATTTTAGTGTAATGTAACTAAATGTTAAACATTTTTACATTACAGTATTACAGTATATGCCATATATAATCATTATCTCTTTAGGGGACACTTTAAATCAGAATTAGATTCAGCATCAGAATACTTTATGGATCCCATAGGGTAAATGTTTGGTTGCAGTTGCTCACAGTTAAAGAAAAAATCAAGGTGTAAAGTAAAGCTGAAGAATAAAGGTGAGGATTTCTTACTTTACACGCTGTTTAATACAGACAACAATTAGAACAAGAGTGAGGAAAAAGTGTTTGTCTTACAGTGAAACAGAAAGGAGGGCAGCAAGAACTGAACTTGACAATGTTTGCAAAACTTCACTTTAAAGTGGTAGGTTTCTTCTCTCCTCACAGCAGCTGCCAAGAAGTAGTTTCAAGTCTTTCATATAAAACTAAGATCAAAGCCTTGATGCTTATTTTCTAACTGCTACAGGAATTTGTTGCACAGTGAGGGTTAAATATCAACCTCCATTTCAGAAAGGGTGTTAATTATAAGTATATTTTTTATATGTGATTTTATGCTAACAGAAACCATTTACATAGAAAAAAAATCCAATAGGTGTATTCTACTTTCAAAAGAAATTCAGCACAAGGCTACAAACACCACATTTATTCTGTTAATGCATGCTTGTGTTATAATTCTTTTGCTCAAATTGATGCAAAAAGCATTTTAGCATAACCACTAAGCTACAAGAATAAGAGAAAAACAATGTATAAAAATTTAAACAATACTAATACTCTTAAGTATTAAATGGGGAGGGTTGCGTTAGAGAGGCATCCAGTGTAAAACGTGCCAAATCAAATATGCGGATCACGAATCAGAAAATCATACTGGGTCCTTTGAGGCCCGAGTTACCAATAACTGCCGCAGGTATTGTTAGCCAACAGGGTACCATTGGAAATTGGGCTACTGCTGGCCAAAGGAGGAGAAGGAGAGGAGGAAGATGTCTACAAAGCAAGCAGGGAAAGGAGAAGTGTAGGAGAGTGGAGGTTAGGATTGGCATTTTAAATGTTGGTACTATGACTGGTAAAGGGAGACAGGTAGCTGATATGATGAAGTGGAAAAGGGTAGATATATTGTGTGTTCAGGAGACCAAGTGGAAAGGGAGTAAGACCAGAAACAATGGAGGTGGGTTTAAACTGTTCTATAATGGTGTGGATGGAAAGAGAAATTGTGTAGGTGTAATTCTTGAGGAAGAGTACAAGGTGTTTAGGTATCTGGGGAAGATGTTGAGGTTTTTGTTTGTGAGTGACAAGGATGGAAAGGATTAGAAACAAGTTTATTAGAGGGAAAGTGCATGTAGGACATTTTGGAGACAGTAATTTTCTCTCTCCATGTTACTATCCACTATACACAAACTGTCACTTTTAACATTACTTAAGAGTATTTATTTTTGGATCATTAAATATTTGATACTGCAGTCTATATCAATATTTTAATAAACATGCCATATGATTTCTACACATATAACCATAATGTTATCATTGATTATTACTACCTTTGTGCCCCAACATGTTTAATTTCCTTGAACTAATCACGCACACCTGTTCAGGTCAGAAGCTCATTAGTATCCACACTTCAAGATCTGAAATATGTCATTTCATATTACATTTTTGTTATACAATAGTGTCAGTTTCTAATGATTCAAACAGCAGCAAAAATTGCTCATCCACACTGAAAAGTCTGAAAATGCTTGCATTCAATTACAAATGCATAAAACAAAAAACACTTTGGCTTGCATTGGCCTCATTTCTGTCAGGCATTTAAGTACCTTCTGTCTGTGTCATACCTTTATTGTGTCTTGATTTAAAGTTAGTATACATGTGAACTGTACTTAAAAAAAAATTTTTTTACAACCAGAGAGTTGTTTTGCACCTTTATTTACCATTATTTTGCTTGCAAATATAAGGTGCTAAAAGTTACCTCCCACGTTTTTTCCTTCAATATAACATAAGGATTTATTTAAAATTTGTATCTACCTTTCACCAAAATGTCTTTCCTCAGATGCCTTAAAACCTGGCAGTAACATTTGCTATTGACGTTCTTGTGCCTGGGGCTGATTTCTGGATTTACAATGCTGCAAATGTTAAAAAAAGACAATGAGCATGCACTTGGTCAAGCGGTAGGTCTACATTTTTTGGTAATGAAGATGATGGGCTCCATTTTGAAGGCTGTTGCTTCGTCTCAGGGGCATACCCGTACACTCAAGTTTTGTCACAGGTTATGATTCTCAGCATGAAAGATGAAGGTCAGGTTAAGAAACCTTGACTCATGTCAGCTGTCCAACTACAGACCAATATCAAATCTCCCCTTTATATCCAAAATTTTTGAAAAGGTTGTAGCACAGCAGTTATGCTCACATCTACTTATGAATACATTTTTTGAAATGTATCAGTCAGGATTTCGGCCTCATCATAGCACAGAGACGGCGGTAGTTAAGGTGGTAAATGACCTGCTATTGGCCTCTGATCAGGGTTTTGTCTCTTTACTTGTTTTGCTCGACCTTAGTGCAGCTTTTGACACCATTGACCACACTATACTGCTTGCTAGACTTAAGAACGTTGTTGGAATAAAGGTAACAGCTCTCTCTTGGCTCAGGTCTTATTTGACTGATTGCTATCAGTTTGTTGATGTAAATGGTGAGTTCTCCACACTCTCTGAGGTAAAGTTTGGCGTTCCTCAAGGATCTGTTTTAGGCTCACTGCTTTTCTCTTTATATATGCTGTCTCTGGGTAAAATTTTACATTACCATGGTATTCACTTCCATTGCTATGCTGATGATACACAGTTGCATATTTCAGCAAAGCCAGATGAAAGAGATCAGCTTAACAATGTTGAGGAGTGTGTAATAGACATTAGACAGTGGATGCTTGATAACTTTCTTCTGCTTAACTCAGATAAGAAGTACTTTTACTAGGACCACATGCAGCTAGAAGCAAACCTTCCGATTATGTAGCATCTCTGGATGGTGTTTCTGTTTCAGCGTGTATGGCTGTCAAAGACCTTGGTGTTATTAATGACCCTAGTCTTTCCTTTGAGTCTCATGTGAATAATATTACAAGGATCGCTTTCCTTCACCTTAGAAATATTACTAAAATTTGAAATTTGATGTTGTTACAGGATGCAGAAAAACTAGTTCATGATTTTGTATCATCTAGATTAGACTACTGTAATGCTTTACTGTCTGGGTGTTTGGGTAAGTGCATAAATAAGCTTCAGTTAGTTCAGAATGCAGCAGCAAGAGTCCTTAATAGATTTAGGAAATATGACCACATCACTCCTATTTTAATCAGTCTACACTGGCTCCCAATCAAATCTCACATTGATTATAACTCGCACCGCAGTATCTGAGTGAACTTCTGTACCAGTATGATCCTTTATGCCTACTTAGATCAAAAGTAGTGCAGGCTATCTGTTGGTTCCTCAAATAATGAAGACTACAGCAGGGGGCAGATCTTTCTCTTATAAAGCCCCACAGTTATGCAGCCTTCCAATCAGTGTTCGGGACTCAGACACAGTCTCAGTGTTCAAGTCGAGGTTGAAAACTGGGATATTTGTATGCTGTCGTCCCCTCATTTTCACACGTTCACTCAGGTTTGTTGACGGTGGTGTGGTGGGTCGTCTCCTATCCCAGAGATTCCTCATGTCGGTGTTACCTTCTAGTTCTCCCTTTTAGTTATGCTGCCATAGCGAGTCTTGCCAGAGTCCAAACTGCACAGTGACATTAACTTTCATACAACAATAAAGACACTTAATAATCCATATCCTGTCACCCCTCTTCTCTCACTTTCTCTCTCTCTCTGTCCAGTTAAACAAGCTCCTGAGATTCCAGTGACCACTGGTCCTGCCCCTCTCCCCTCTCCCCTCTCCCCTCCGTGGATCTTCCCACTTCGTCCAGGCCTGCCTCTGGATAGTGATCAGATTCTGATCATCAGATGATGTTCAGAAGCGAAAAGTAGTCCTGAGTCAATGTAGCAGACTGTTGACATTAACTACAGTCCAATCCAAGAGAACTTCGACTGGAGGCCACTCTGTGCAGCTTGGGACAGTTTCTCATCAACACTTTGGGTGGTTTCATGAAGTTCCGGAGTAAGAAGTAACTAAGTAAGCTTTGAGGATGGATTGGACTGTAGTTAATGTCAACAGTCTGCTACATTGACTCAGGACTACTTTCCGCTTCTGATCATCACTGTACCCCGCAACATCGTATATCTGCTATAAATGGACATTCAGTGCAACCCAGATGAGGATGGGTTCCCTCTTGAGTCTGGTTCCTCTCAAGGTTTCTTCCTTATGCCATCTTGGGGATTTTTTCTTTGCCACTGTCGCCACCGGCTTGCTCATCATGGACAAACTTACTTATAAAGAACATTCACTTTTATTCACCACACTGCTTAAAGCTGCTTTGAGACAATGTTTATTGTTAAAAGCGCTATACAAATAAAAAAATGAATTGAATTGAGATGTGTTATCCACACCATGCTGACAGAGTTTTCGGCAGACTTTTAACAATGTGTTCTTTCTGCTCCTGGGTCAGCAGCCTGGGATATTAACTTAGCAGTAACAGCCAATATTCAAAACCCCTATGAGGATTGTTCTTTATGACATACCCACAATAGCATCAAACTTGTGTATTGTTCTCCGACGATCATCATTCACAAGTTGCTGAATGGTTTGGGGGTTGAGCTTGTTGAAGGTCTTCCGGATATCTCATTGTCTTCCAGTGATGTTCTTCTGCTCTTCCAAACACCTTAAACAACCCATTGCAGCATCACTGTAAACTTGCAAAATCATGTTGAAGGTCTCTAAGGCAGATTTTAAAAGTTTTACACAGAATTTTATGTTTGCTCTTTTTCTAACTTGATGTCCATGATGAAATCACAGATGTAAAATGAGGTAATAGCAGCAGTTGCACAGCTTCTGATGTACACAGTACATTGTCTTTTGTTTCATGATTTTACACAGGTGCAATATCGGAATTAAAGCATTTTCGGACTTTTCAGTGTGGATGGCCGATTTTTTAATTTTTAAATGGCAGACAGACACCATTTCGTAACAAAAATGTAGTTTCCCAACCTGGGGATTAATTTGGACACATATTGGAGTATGGGTACTAACGAGCTACCGACCTAAATCAGTCTTGTGAAAATTTGTCAACAAAATCAAACATGGTGACATTTAGAGAACTTTCCTTGTATGTTTTTTTTAAACATATATATTTTTATTAGTGAAACTGAAATTGTTTTTAAATAAATGATTTATAGTTGGGTTTATGATAATGCAATTGATGTGAATGTTAGTTATTGTGTTAATATTTATACATCCAGAAAATGTGAAAAGGAAATCTTACATTTTAGCAAATGTGATTTACACCAGTATTACAATTTTAATTTTCCCCATTGTTCAATAAATCGCATGCAGGCTGTTAATTTGTGGTTCTGTGATTTTTACCTTTAGTCTTTGGTAATTGTATTACGGCAATCATATGGATTCCTTTAATAGTCCATGTTTAATTATACGTCAGATCATACTCTTTGATGTAACATTATTAACTCAACAATTACTATTTCACTGACATCAGTTAATGACCTGTTATTGCATCCTTATATTATGAGTACTTTTTTTTTACTTAACCAAAAAAAAAAAAAATAGTTTATTCTTTTTTTTTAAGCATAATGTTACCTGAATTGAACCTAGATAAGAAAAAAAAATCTTCTATGTGGTGCATTTTTTTAATCTAGGTTCAATTCAGGTAACATTATGCATTACCATACAATATAGTACTTTTAGTACTTGACAGTATTGTTATGGCAATTTGCAGTACACACTTATATTATGCTGTACATAGCTTTACTGACATCTCCTGGTAAGCAAATATCACTTCCACTTCAGCACATCAGGATTGTGAAGTGGTATTCTTTCAAGTCAGTTTAGTTCAGTTAAGTTAATTAAATTCATGTCAATTAAATTAAATTTAGTTAAATTCTATTCTCCTTTTTTTTTTAAAAACAACATAGAACCCAAATGTAAAAAAAGAGAAAAATCCAACCTTTCATTTAAGTAAATAACTTTGGTGGTAAAAAAAAAAAATCATACATTTAGAAAGAAAAAAAAAAAAAAACTTGAAATCATGTGTCCCACAATTATTGGCACCCCTAACAATTCCTCTG
>MU551574.1:0-24349 GCA_024362625.1 Silurus asotus | reverse complement strand
GAGGTGAGAATATGTGTGTGGAGCTCTGTGTATATATATATATATATATATATATATATATATATATATATATATATATATGCCCCATGAAATTACATACATTTTAAACCCAGGAATCATTACAATGTTTTGCTTTCAACAAATCCTTTACTAGCTAATAACATTAATATGAACAGTGATGATGTACCTTGGTTTTCAGAATTAATGTCAAGTCAAGAGTAAGTCATGCATGATCACATTTGGCACCAGTGTATAATAATTTTTAATCCCTTGCATGCCGCAGCTAATTTGACATGTCTTAGAATTTTCTAAAATCAGGCAAATTTTTTAAAGTTTTTTTTGTAGGTCCTTCCCTTAAGTAGAGAAAACCTGATTGAGGTTTGACAGAGGAGTAGCGCTCCTGTGGGCGATTCTTTGTGTTAGCTATGTCTTTGTGGGTAAGCCACCGAGTCATCACTCGCCCTGCTGTGAGGGCTCTAGTGTTTCCCCTGAAGAAACTGTACTGCTCTCACTCTCACTAACCATTTTAACTCTGCCTTTCACACACCGAAGAAGCTGAATGCTTACCATATAATAAATACATTGTGTGCCCTATTGTGTAAATTTGTTTAGCTTGCTGTTTATAAACAGGAAAAAAGCGATCTTTGATTAAGAAAGAGAAGAATTCAGCGAACGGGAAGTGAAAAATACAATCAATAAAATGCAAGAAAATATAATAATGCAAGATTATTCAGAGGAAAAAAAATATAGAAATCAGTAAAAGTTTAAAACAACGACACAAGAACTTGCAGAAAATGATTGAAAAACACTAAACTGACAGACATAAAAGAATATGACACTTTAAATTTCTGGACTGTCACTTAAACTCTGGACTTGCACAGCACAGTGCACTTTATACCACACCACACCGCACATGGTCACTTGATACTATTAATATACTGTACTTCTATAAAATATAAGCTACTATATATTAATAAACAAGCTTCAGTTAGTTCAGAATGCAGCAGCAAGAGTTCTTACAAGGTCAAGAAAATATTATCATATAACTCCAATCTTACAAACTACTACAAACTACTACTTCTTGCTTATAAAGCCCTAAATTGTTTGGCTCCCATGAATCTCTTCAGTCTTTTAACACGCTACAATCAGTCACGCTCCCTGAGATCTCAAAACTCTGGACTTATAGTAGTTCCTAGAATAGCAAAGTCCACTAAAGGTGATAGAGCATTCTCACATTTAGCTCCTAAACTTTGGAACAGTCTTTCTGACAGTGTTAGGGGCTCAGACACACTCACCCAGTTTAAGTGTAGATTAAACATTTGTCTTTTTTAGCAAAGCCTACACATAACATACGTCTCACATCATAACCGTGTGCTCCAGAACATATGATCACATGCACATTAACAACTTGTGCTGTTAATATCATGAACAGCAGCTATGCTAATTTCTCTCCACTGCTTCTCTTTCTCTCCCCATCCCGTGGCATCCTGAGGTTTGGCCAGCTCCAGTCATGTCCCACCTCGTGAAGATTATGAACCTTTGAAGAAGTAGATGCCGAACTCGCAAACATCCCGTACCATCTAGGCATGTACCAGTGCCAATTGGATCCCACTTCATGTGTAGTTTTGACATTGGACCTCCTGGAGGGTTTAAAGCAGGGGTCACTAACCTTTTTGATGCCGAGAGCTACTTCTTGGGTACTGACTAATGTGAAGGGCTACCAGTTTGATACACACTTCTGAAATAACAAATTTGCTCAATTTACTTTTAATTATATGTTAGTATTAATAATTAATTATATTCATCTATGTCAGGGGTGATAAGCTCAATTGCACTGGAGGGCCAAAACTCAAAGCACACTTTCGGTCGCGGGCCGAACAGGATAAACATTTATTGAACACACTAAAACAATGTTTTTTGAACATAAATATTAATAAAAACAGACAGGAATATTATTCCAGAATAATTAAACTTTGAATACCTTAAAATACTTTGCTCTCCATAAAAATATCTCCTGTCAAAATTATACAAGTTAGAAAAATGAACATGCTGCAAAAAAACACTGAACAAATCAATACAAATTGTGCTTTTAAGTAAACGTTAAAATAACAAATCAAAACAATCTGATTTCTTTGCTCTTATGCCATTTTATAAAAAATAATCTTAAACTTTAAATAACTTAAAATATTTTGCTCTTTATAAAAATAACTTCTGTGAAACACAAGACGTCTCACACCTTCATCATGCAGCTCTTCAGAAACTCTCCCTCAGTAAATAACCAGCTGATGTGACTCTGATTTCTCCTCTGCTTTCACACCACCTTTCACTTTGTGATTTTGCTCTGGTGAAAAATGTCTGCTGAAATGTCAGATTCTTCTGTAGCTTCCCCTGATGTTTTGTCTCATAGTGGCATCTTAGATTCAATTCCTTAATTACAGCCACATTTGCTCCACAAATAAGACACACAAGTTTACCGCCAGTGTCAGTAAACATATACTCAGAATCCCATCGGTTTTGAAAGGCTCTGTTTTCAGAATTAACTTATCTCTTCACCATTGTAAGGAGCTTCAAAATAACTTTACAATAGGGTTCAATACATCAACAGAAGCTCGACATGATTGACGCTGGAATGTTCCCAGGAAGTCTAGCGTTCAGTAAGGCAGCTGAAGCGCTGCATTATGGAATCTGTAGTTTTTGTTATCAGTGCTTCATATCGCCTGGACATTAATAACAATAATAATAGATCTTTATAAAATCAGCTCGCAGGCCGGATTTAACAAAGAGTTTGACACCCCTGATCTATGTGAAGACACTGATCATGTTAATGATTTCTTACAATAATTATAAACAATGATTTAACAAGGTAGGAAACAGCTATTTTTTAAAAAGGCTCTCGGGCGACTCATGTGGTCCTTGCGGGCACCACGTGGTGACCCCTGGTTTAAAGGCTCTGGCATGGAGAAGCTGGTGCTGGATCTGTGATCACAAATGTTGAGCTCAGTAGCTCCTAGTTTTATAACCATAAAGACTGTGTAAGACTGTAAAAAGAACATTACTTATAATCTTATACTCCAGTGCTCATCTTAGTTCTCACTCTCCAGTGTTCTGTATTGTTGAAAGATTTATGATCAAACTCTTGATATCACCCAAATGAGGATGGGTTCCCCTTTTGAGTCTAGTTCCTCTCAAGGTTTCTTCCTCATAACATCTAAGGGAGTTTTTCCTTGCCACAGTCGGTTGCTCATCAGAGATAAATGCACACCATTCACATTGACTGTTGATTTCTGTAAAGCTGCTTTGAGACAATGTCTGTTATAAAAAGTGCTATAGCAGGGGTTGCCAACCAGTCAGAGACCGAGAGCCACATTTTTGACTGTGTTACCGCAAAGAGCCACATCATACACATGGGCACACATGAACATCACCCATCCCTTCCTCTTACACACACACACACACACACACACACACACACACACACACACACCTCTGTTTAGCCAGATTTATTGTAAATGTCACACACCAACATAATGACAGAAATTGACTCCTACAGTTCTAAGACCACAGGACAGTCATTTTCAACAATGAACATTGTGTGCACTGTCTCACACACACAAACTCTTAGTTTAACCAAGTCCACAAAAAAAAAATAATAATTTACAATAGCGGTTTTCTTTTACTATGCATGTTACTTAGTGGGACTTTTGGCATTCTTTGCCTTAAACAATCCCCTTCAAATCTGCCTCGTATTCCGCTGTTGCCACTCAAAGCAATTCTTTCACATGGGTGTCAGTCAGAACAGATCGATGCTTTGATGTCACGTGTTTCAGGGTAGAAAACACAGACTTTGTGTTTTGTTTTTTTTTATGTGCGTGTTCACTTCGCTTGAGTTTAATACGGTATGTTCGTCAAATGCGCATGTGCGTGAGATGAATAAACAGCAGGGGTGGGCAAATAATTTTTACAAGGGGCCACATGAGAAACCTGAATTCTGTCAGAGGGCCACACCAACGATAATATTTTAGGGATGCACCGAAATGAAAACTCAATTCAAATGGCAATGAAATCCATATTTTTTTGTGTTATGACTTATCACTGGAAAACTTTCCTGCCTTTTCAAAAGCGTCCTCTACAGACGGAGTGCGCATGCTCGGATTGACTTTACTTTTCTGCGTTCTTCTCATATTTAGAATAGCAATCAGGATGTTTGGATTTCAGGTGATAAATTAAACCCGACTTGGAGAAACTCTTTGCAGATACACCCCCTCTTGAAATTTCAGCATTGCATGTTTTGCAAATCGCTCTCCGCACACCGCAGACATGTTGCTCTTATCCAGATAACCGTGTGCTCCTGCGCTTTTTTATTGCGTCATTACAATTATGTTTCTGCAGTGTTGTTTCGGTGATTTAGGTATTTCCGAAAATTCTCGGTGCATCCCTGTAATTTATGATTGGCGTCATGCCAAGGTCTGATATACAAAGTTTCCCAGTAGGGGCAAGCTCATTTAAGTGTTAAAAATACCGTATTGAAGTTAAGCAAAGCGAACACGCACATTTAAAATCAAACACACACAAACTTCGAAAGGAACGTAAGAGCCGCATGAAACCAGTAAACAGTAAACATAAGGTGAGCCGCGGGTTGGCCACCCCTGAGCTATAGAAATAAACTTGACTTGACTTATACCACACCACACTGCACACGGTCACTTTAAGGACAATCACATCAACCACCTTATGTTTACTGTTTACTGTCATAAGCATGTCCTTGTATACAAGGATACACTTTGTCCTCGTATATATCTTTGTATATTTTATATTTTACATAGTTTATACTCTTTATTTATCTGCCTTCTTTTCTTTGTTTTATTTTTCTCCCCATTCTATTCACTCATGCCGGACAGTCGTATAAAGCATTTCACTGCATGCCGTACGTATATGTATGTGTATGTGACAAATAAAATTAGATTTTGATTGTTAATGTTTTACATGAGCTGGTTTGTGACACCTGCGCCAGCTGTAATTGACAAAAATATTTATATTTTGTCTTCTAACAAGTTATGTTTGTTAATTTTGACCAGTTGACCAGAAATCAGTTGACCAGTTTTTTGAAAATATCTGGTATAATGGAAGTCTATCACAACTGACTTTGTAGCTCACTGTACATCTGGTATATCAGAAACACATAATGTTGATAATCTATGATACTGTATATATGTAAAAGTAAGCTAAATTTAACAAACGTGAGAATTGTGTGGATCTTGTAAAGTTTTCCTTAAGAATCTGGAAAAACAAAACAAAACAAAAAACAGCTAAGGTAATTTGTTCCCTCAAAATCAAATATGTGGATCACGAATCAGAATTTCATACCGGATCGATTTTTTTTTCCGATTTGGTGTTGGTATTGTTTGATGAAGTCAGGTATGGCAGAGCAGTATATGAGGGTGGTACAGAACAGTTTGGGAACAGTGTGAGAGCAGTGAAGTGTGTGGTAGAAACAACAGACTGGTTTAAGGTGGAGGCTAGATTGCACATTAGATTTCTGTTGCAGTGGTGATTGACAGGTTGATGGACAAGGTCAGACAGGCATCTTCATGGACTATGATGTTTGGGGCTGATCTTGTTATTTGTGATGAAAGTAGAGAGCAGGTTGAGGAGAGCCTGGAAAGGTGGAGGTACACGCTGGAGAGAAAGAGAATGAAAGTCAGTAGGAGTAAGACAGACTACATGTGTATAAATGAGAGGGAGGGCAGTGGAGTGGTTTGGTTGAAGGGAGAAGAGGTGGGGAAGGTGGATGAGTTTAGGTACCTGAGGTCAACTGTGTAAATTAATGAAGAGTGTTTTAGAGAAGTGAAGAAAAGAGTGCAGGAAGGGTAGAGAAGTGTGGCAGGGGTGATTTGTGATAAAGGGGTATCTGCAAGAGTAAAAGGGAAAGTTTATAGGACTGTGGTGATATCTGCTATGTTGTATGGTTTAGAGACAGTGGCATTGACTGAAATTTTTATTGGGAGTGACGAGGATGGGCAGAATTACAAATGAGCTTTTTAAAGGGAAAGTTCATGTAGGACATTTTGGAAAGTAAAAAAGCCCCAGTTGAGATGGATTTGAACTTGTGTAGAGGAGGGACATGGGGTATATCGGTAGGAGATTGCTGAGGATGGAGCCACCTGGAAGGTGATTTTTCTTGCGTGGGTACAGATTATACGTCACACAACAGAACTTGTGCTGCACAAGCTTTATTTATGTGCTCTAACTTTGGCATAGATTTACTGAATACACAGTTAAATAACAGTCTCACACCCAGATAATTTATTGCTATCTACATAAACTAAAACGAAAAACAAAACTAAAAGCAAAGTTTATAAGTTTTGGTATTTTGTGATATGCACATTTGCAATACTCTGTAGCCCTACTAGCGATATTTGTCAAACTGCCATAGAGTCCTCTATGTTTAGTGTGGTCCAGTGTCCTATATGATAATTCTGAAATTGATTAACCCAAATTAATGCCCTGCATCATGGAATAGTGGGTACCACTCCTAAATGCATAATAATTACATTCAAAGATTAGCTTATTGCCTTTGTGGCATTTACATTTTTCTTTTGATGTCAGCACTCCTGTTTCCTTCCACGTTTAAAAACTAAGCCAAAGGGTAGATTGATTACTAACTATCTGTGAATACATTCTTCCATTAGTGGTCGCCACAACGGATCATCCGCATGTTCGATTTGGCACATGATTTTACGTTGGATGCCCTTCCTAATGCAACCCTCCCTATTTATCCGGGCTTGGGACCAGCACTAAGAGAGCACTGGCTTGTGCAACCCTAATAGGAATCGAACACGGGCCGCAGCGGTGAGAGCGCCGCATCCTAACCACTAGACCACTAGGGACCCAGTACTAACTATCTGTGAATAAGTTGGGCAATTTTCATGGTACATGTGTGTGTTTCAAATGTCATTTACTGCTCTTCTATAACATATTTATTCTTTTATTTTTCTTTTAATAGTCCTATAACATTCAGGTCTCTTGAACTAAAACATCATAGGCAGCATATAAATAATTACACAAGTTGATACTTTAACATGCTACAACTAAAAACCATGATTATTATAATGTGTATTAGTCATTACAACAGAAACTAGTCAATTGAATGCAATGTTTTAAGTGCAAAAATAACCAATTTACCTTTTTGTTCAGCTTTAGCTTAATAGTTATTATTGATTCCTTGGAATATCAGGGGAAATATCGATTGCTGATACGGCATCATTTGCACAAACACATTGTGCCCACATTTAAGAACCGGATGTGCATCCTCGTCTCAATTTCTATTCCGCTTAGAATCTGATTTAAAAACAAATAGATTATTAGGTTTTAAAAGTTAATAGGTTCATTAACTGATGACAAACTAAAAAAAATACATAGCCAAGGTATATATGGATTTATAATGAGTATACAATGTACACTATACTGACAAAAGCTTGAAGACACCTGACCAAATAATTTGTATGTTGAGGTCGACAAATATGGGTTTTTCTCTGGCCAATGCTGATACATAGAAATCAAGGCAGCTGATGGCTGATACGTTGGCTAATTTTCTTTTTTCCCCCACCTTCATTTCATTCAATCTAACAGTTAATTAATGAGAAGAAAATACAGGAAATGCTTAAATGAAACATTTATCGAACAACATAAGCCTCTCCAATCAGTGCACTTGTTACCAGTCGGTGAGAAAGGGAACTTGGCTATTTAGTAAATGAGCACACAAGAGGTAAAACTGAACTAAACTGAACAAAAGCAAACAATGACAGAGTAAAGAGGGAACGCACAGACACCCATTCTCATTCCTGCCACTTGTCTTTGCAACTTAGAAGACATGATTGAAAAAAGCTACCGGAATCTGTTAGTAATGATTGCAACAGGTGTAAATGCTGCTTGTTTTATATATTCAGAGTTCTAGCTCTTCCGGGTTCTTTGTTTGGATGCCAAATACACGAAAAGTGTATCTGAACGTACTTTCATGTAGAACATACACACTAGTTGGCCGTCGGCATAGTCTGTCCAGTGTGTTTTTGTGCAAACTTTTTGCCTTGATGCAGGTAATGCCACAGCCAGCTTTCCTTGTAGCTAGTTCTTAGGTGTTGGTTCGGTGTGTTTACCTGCCATAAGTGATTTTCTTACCAGCAGGTTCTCTTCAAAAGGTTAGCAGTTACTCTGCTTGCCCCAGGATGCACCATCATGTGTTCCACAACAACGCTTAGCTGCTCATCGATGCACCTGCCTATTTATTGTGCAAATTTGCAGCACAATAGTCCAATAACAATTCATTAAATTATGCCAAAAATCTGCCTGGATTAATCAGCCAGCCGAACAATTGGTCGACCTCTTTTTGTGTGGACTATGAACATCATATTAAGTATGGTCCAAAAATATAGACAAACCTTCACAAAATGCTCAAATGTGATCCGGCCATAAAATTCATCTGGACCCTGTATAAAAAAGAAAAAATAAAACATTAATAAATTCCAATTTAACAGAAATTGAAACTGTACACCTGATATTATATAGCTACTTAATAACACAGTTATGTGGTAGTCCAGAGCAGGGCTGCTCACACTTTTTGCCCAAGTCAAAATGATCTACCTACATTAAAAATGTATATTTGTTTAAAGTATAGTAAATATAAACTGTAATGGCTTGCACTTAATAGTCTCAGACCTTTTTGAATGGCATGCGATCTACACATACTACCTTTGGAATCTACTTATTGGGCACCCCTGGTCTAGAGCAATAGAACAAAGGCTAAAGCATCTCAAAAAGGCAATTAAATGATTTTAAAATCTGTATTTTAAATAAAAAATGTAACTGACAGTTGAACAGATAGGCTTTATTGTTTCACCTTTGGAAAAAGTTAACTAGCTCTCTTTTTACACAAAATGTGACAAAGACAAATACAAATTTTAACTGAGTAATTCTTTATTAGCAACTCAAGGGGATCAGCACTTGCAAAATATGATAGTGCTATACAATATTTATGGAAAGAATATTATTTGTAATAATCATTATTGTAACAATGCCGTTTTTTTTATTTATTTCTTAGGTGTAGCTGATGTTTATTCAATGAATTTGTGCATCCAGTGTGTATTAATAAATATCTTAATTTACTGGTATCTAAGAGTTTAAGTTGTTTATGAAGTTATTATGTTATTATCAGATTTTATGTAATGGTACAACCATTACATAATGCAGCTTGTTACCATTGTTATCTAAAACATTACCTAAAATGAATTTGACACCCTGTTGAATAGGGAAAAAAAACCTACCATGTAACCCACTGAAATGCTAGCAACCTCCAGCATCGCAGCATCTGCAATGCCCTTGGCAGTCTCCCTTTCGAGTGATCCACTCTTTGAGAGAAGCTCCTCCACTACCTAGAGCAAGCCGACGTTTTGTTAGTTATTGCATACCACATCTGATATTTTTATAGAATGTTTATAAATGTGGATGTCCTTAATGACTTACAACCCCAAAGTATAAAATACAAGCCTAATTCCAAAAAGATAGGATGGTGTGTAAAATGTAACTAAAAACATAATGCAGATGTTGTGCAGACCTCATAAACCCTTATTTTTATTCACATTAGAACACAAAATGTTTTAAATATTTTAGAAAAATATAAACTTTGATGGCTACAACATGTTTAAAAAAGTTGGGACAGGTCCAAGATTACCACTGTGTAGTATTTCCTCTTCTAACAACAGTCTGTAAACTGCAGAGACCACTTGCTGATGTTTTTGGAGAGGAATGTTCTCAGAAATCATTTTAGCAGCTTAACATTCCTGGGTTTTTTTGTCATAGTTTTCAACTGGTAAAACGTCTGGAATGCAGGAAGGTGAACTCTTCTACTACATGTTACTAAACACCAAGCTATTGTAATAAATGCAGTACGTGGTTTACTGCAGTACAGAAAAATTTTATACTTTTACTAAAAAGGATGTTGTCTGAATAGAAGCATTTGTTGCACTGAAACCTGTATATGCATTTCACTATTGACGGTGTCTTTTCAGATGTGAAAGCTGCCCATTCCATTGTCACTAATACACCTCCATACCATCATAAATGCAAGCTTTTGGACATAGCACTGTTGATAAGCCAACAACAGTGGCAATGGTCCCTTTCCCATACTCTGTTTTCCATAAATAATTAAAAAAAAATTTATTTATCTGACCATAGAATAGGTTTTTAATTTGCATGAGTCCATTTAAATGAGCTTTAGTTATTAGAAGATGCCAGTACTTCTGGATTTTGTTGGTACCCCAAATAATAAAGACAAGAGGGGCAGAACCTTCTCTTACAAAGCACAAACAGTAATGGAACAGCCTTCCATTTAGCATTTGGGACTCAGACACAGTCTCAGTATTCAAGTCTAGTCTGAAAATACATTTATTCAGTCAAGCCTTTTGTCAATAGGTTTTTCTTAGGTAAATGATGTATATAGATCATGGGTATAGAGTGTCTGTGTTACCTTCTGGCTCCTCCTTTTAGTTATGCTGCCGTAGCTAGTCTTGCCCGGAGTCCCCAACTGTACAGCGTTAAGACTTTTAGAAACAATAAGGATATTTAATAATCCATATTTCACCCATCACTGCATACCACAACATTTAGTCTGGTTCCTCTCAAGTTTTCTTATGTATGCCATCTCTGGGAGGTTTTTTTTGCCAGTTTCCACCAGCTTACTCATTAGGGACACACTTACAATTCTAAGGAACAATCTCAATCATTCATTTTTACCACATTATCTGTCTAAAGTTGTTTTAATGCAATGTCTATTGTTAACAGCACTATACAAATAAAAAATTACTAAATTAAATACATTCTCTGAATATTTTTTTATTATGTACTGTAGATGTTGAGATATTCAATGTCTTTACAATGTTATTTTGAAACATTATTGTAAAATTGTTCCACAATTTGTGGACAGTTTATTTATTGCAGATCGGTAAACATCCTTTCATCTCAGCCTCTCTAAGATACTCTTATTTATATTTTTTATTTGCAATCATGCTACTGACCTGTTGCCAATTAACGTGTTTTCAGCTGTTTTCATGTATTTTTTTTTTACCCTGTCCTAACTTTTCTAAGACATGTTGAAGCCATCAAATTCAAAATTACTTTTATCCCCCCTAAAATTGTACATCTCCTCAGTTTAAACATTTGACATGTTATCTATGTTCTACTGTGAATATAATATAGGTTTATAAGATTTAAAAATCATTGTAGTATGTTTTTTATTCAATTGTTTTTCCAAAAGTTTTGGAATTGCGGTTGTATGCATTATTTGTGATTACTTGTTATTTACCTAACTAGCATGTAAATTAGCAAATTAACTGAAAGATTTGCCTTCTTAATGTTGCAACTTCAGTGAACTATATTTGGGTGTAACAAGTATAGAATATGTACACCTTACGTGTTTGTATTCTTCCAGTGTTATGGCCCCATCATTGTCAGTATCATGCATGTTAAACAAGACTGTCATGGGAGAAAAGAATGCATAAAATGTTAATGTGCTTTGCAGGATCAGTGTCAAGTGTCCACAGTGCCAAGAGCCAGAGTACAGTTTTAAATAACCCACTGCGAAATTCAATTGTATTTTCTGTTTATTAAACAAATTTAAAAATATTTGTTTCCTAGACATTTTAACACCAGTGTCTTTCCCAAAAAAGCCCAATCTGATATTAGTTAACAACCAGATAGGTAAGAGGGAAATTATATGTATCTGATTTCATATATTGATTTATTGTATACTTACAGCGCAGTTTGCTCCTCCTTGTCTCTTCTATTTGCTTCTCTGTCATGTGCACTGATGGAGGTCTGAAGTAAGACATGACAATGAGAAACTCCTCAAAGCCAATTTCTTGAACTGAGCCTTCACCTGCTTTCTGGAAGTTTCTGTTAAAACAAAGCTTGTGAGAATGAATGGCTCAGAATGATAAAAAAAAAAAAAAACTATTCGGCATGACCAAATCCTAAAATGATTCCTGATTGGTTAATTGTTCATGCTATTATAATTTTTTATAGAACCTGAAACACTAAGTAGTTTCTTCATTATTGAGTATACATATACACTATATTGCCAAAAGAATTCGCTTGTCTGCCATCACATGCAAATAAATGAGTAACATTCTTCCAAAAGTGAATTTGTGAGGTGACACACTGATTGACAAAAAGGCCTGGATTGCAGTCTCCACTCTAATTTATCCCAAAGGTGTTCTATCGGGTTGAGGTCAGGACTGTGTGCATGCCAGGTAAGTTCTTCCACACTTAACTCACTCAACCAGGTCTTTATGGATCTTGCTTTTGAGGTTCCAGTGACCACTGTTTCTGCCCCTCCCCCCTTAGAGAATCTTCCCACTTCATCCAGGACTGCCTCTGTATAGTGTTCTCTTTGATTGGAGACCACTCTCAGCTTGGGACGGTTTCTCATCAATGCCTTGGGTGGTTCCATGAAATTCTGGAGTAAGAACGGGCACTTTAAGGATGGAATGGACTGTAGCTAATGTCAACAGTCTGCTACATTGACTCAGGACTTCTTTTCACTTCTGATCAGCACCTGCAACATCATTTAGGTGCAACCCAGATGAGGGTGGGTTCCCTCTTGAGTCTGGTTCCTCTCAAGGTTTCCTCCTTTTGCCATCTCGGGGAGTTTTTCCTTGCCACAGCCACCACCGGCTTGCTCATCAGGGACAAACTTACTTATAAAGAACATGTTCACTTTTAATCCCAACATTTTCTGTCTAAAGCTGCTTTGAGACAATGTTCATTGTTAAAAGCGCTATACAAATAAAAATTAATTGAATTGCTTTTTTGCACTGGTGCACAGTCATGTTTGAACAGTAACCGGCCCTCCCAAAATGTTCCAAAATGTCTTGGTATGCTGAAGCATTTGGAGTTCCTTTCACTTGAACTAAACAACAACTCCTGAAAAACAACCCCACATCATATTCCCCCTTCACCAAACTTTACACTTTGCACAATGCAGTCAGACAAGTACCGTTCTCTTCGAAAATGCCAAACCCAAACTTGCTAATCGGATTGCCAAACAGTGAAGCGTAATCCGTCATTCCAGAGAACACGTCTCCACTGCTCTAGAGTCCAGTGGCGGCATGTTTTACACCACTGCATCCGATGCTTTGCACGACATAAGGCTTGGATGCAGTTGCCCAACCATAAAAACGCATTGCATGAAGCTCTCTAAGCACTGTTCTTGAGCTAATCTAAAGGCTACATGCAGTTTGGACTTCTGTAGCTATTGACTCTGCAGAAAGTTGGCAACCTCTGTGCATCTGCTGACACGCTCTGTGATTTTACGTGGCCTACCACTTAATGGCTGAGTTGCTGTTGTTCCCAATCACGTCCACTTTGTTATAATACCACTTAAAGTTGACGTAGAATATTTGGTAACGGGAAAATGTTACGACATATTGCACAGGTGTCATCCTATCACGGTACAATGCTGGAATTAACTGAGCTCCTGAGAGTGACCCATTCTTTCAGATAGAAGATAGAAGCGCTATGCATGCCTAGGTGCTTTTAATATTATACACCTGTAACCATGAAAGTGATTGGAGCAGCTGAATTTAATTATTTGGATGGGTAAATGAATTTAGCAATATAGTGTGTTTATAATGTTGAAGTTCACTATACACAGAACAAGCAGCACTAATGGTATATAATGTTATGTAAGCTTCAATTTAATGGATAGCATTAGACTGAATAATCTTTTCTAGTCTTAAAACAAGACTAAAACATTACTTAGTCATGGGCACCAGTAATAAAAAATACCTAACCAACAATTTCTAATCACTGACCTTTTGTCAAAGAAAGCTGCTACAATCTGGGATCTAATAGGATTGCTTGCGAGATCTGGAATTGTGTGAAGATCATCTCTCCTTAAAATAGAAAACATTCAGTTATGATAAGGGATCATTCAATTGTGACATAATAAATGATATACAGTGGAACCCGGTTATCTCGCCCTTATCTCGCGACGTTTTTGAAGTGGAACCACCAAATTCTTGCTTTTTCTAAGCATTTTTTATCGGTTATGTTTTTATGTCGCCGAACCCTAATATCTCGAGCACAAGGGGGGGGGGGAATTTGCCATTTAACGTCGGTTATCTCGGTGCAGCCGCAGAAGAACTCGCGGAAGTGGCGGAAAAATCTAGTCTTACAGCTGCTACAGGTGTTGAATTGTATACTGGTGCCGGAGTAACGGCAAACAAAAACTTTATTTAACAAAAGCAGAGCCAACACAAAATACCCGTGTAGATCGGGATAATCTGGCAAACGCCAGCCCAATAATAACATCAACGGTGTGTTATCGAGGAAGGGCGGCGCAGAGGAAGCGACGTGGTAGCGTCAAAAGTCCGAGGTGCGCTGGGGAAGGAAAACGCAGCCGTGGAGTGAGCGAGGAGTCTGGGAGGAGACGGTATGTAGCGGGTGCAGCATACACGCTGAACTCACGCATGAACTCATATAATAACGGACCCCGATGAACTCATATAATAACTCATATAATAACGGACCCCGAGTGTGGGTGAGTGAGCGGTTTATATGGGAGCCGGGAGTGAGTGAGTAACGCGCTTCAGCTGTGCATGATTTGCGCTGCGAGCTTGAGAGCGCGCGGAGGCAATGACAGCCTCTGAAGGAGGCGTGGCAGGTGGATTCCTGCCAACTGGTGAATCTCTGCTGTTAGTTAGTGCACATATGCCTTTTGTTGTTAAATGTTATGCGATGAACGGGAGGCAAAAGCCGCGATTGGCGGCGCGTAACGTGGGATGAGCAAAAGCATAGAACAAACACCAGCAGGATCGGGGGGGAATCCGTGATGCGCTTTGGGAAGAAAAAAGCAGCCATTGAGAGAGTGCCGGTGGGAAGACACGTACCGGGATACACATGAGCAATAACAACGACCGCCGTGAAACAACATATACCAAAAATGACGGACAGTGAGAGTGTGGAAGTTTAAATAGGAGCTGGTGATGATGATAAACGAGCACCATATGTGCGCGATTAAAGCGGAGCTTCAGAGAAAGCGGCCGAGAAAGCACCTGCACGCTGAAGGGGGCCGAAGGGGGCGTGGCAGGTGGATTCCTGACAGATAAACATGTACTGTATTTTTTTTTATAGCATGCCTTCATCAAACAAATCGTGGCAATGCTGTTGTGTAAAAAACCCTTCAAAAACACGTGCATGCACATTCTCATTTATTAACGCATATCATGTACATGAAGAAATTTTTGGCATTTTGATTTTAGTTTATCTCGATCATCGGTAACCTCGATGCTTTTTGGCGACCCCCTAGGACATCGACATAACCGGGTTCCACTGTTCTTAAATATCTTTAATATGTATACCATACAGTATGTTATACAGTATACTATTTGTAGTTAAATTATTTAAATATACAATAGATCAAAATAAAAGCTGTTGCCTTTTTACCATGGAAAATGTTTAAAAAATATTATTAAGTAAAGTAAACCTACAGTGGAGATCAAAATTTGAGAAAAACCTACAATTTCCTAAATGTTAGGTCAGTGTTAGGTTCTTTTTGAATTTAGGTAGCACTTGGGTAGTCACATCCAGACTGTGCAACAGTTTCTTTCCTCAAGCCATCAGGCTCCTCAATACACAGTACTGAATTGAAACTCACACTAACTCACACACACACACACACACACACACACACACACACACACACACACACACACACACACACACACACACACAAACAAAACCGTGTGACTGATCTGTACAACCCAGACTCAAACACACAATCGTACTCACTTCGCACATCCATGTCTTTAGCACCACTCATATTAGATAACTTCATTACTACAAACTGTTTACATGCTGGTTTTGCACATATTTTTTCACTTCTGCTATTGCTCTTTTGCACAACATTTTGTTTACATTTTTGTTAATTACAATGTTCACTTTACTCTTTTAAACACCACAGTGTGCAATATACAGCAGGTTTACTGGCAGTGCTATTTTGTGTTTTGTGTATTTGTCTTACACTGTCCTGTATTGTCTTGAACTGTCTTGTTTTTTTGGTCCAGTGTCTTTGCACTGTTCACACTAGGTTGCACACTGCACTTTATTAGTGAGACACTTACTAGTCCTTAGCCCTGTGTTTTTTTGTGATGTAGCTCTATGTTGTTTAATGTAGCACCAGGGTTCAGAAGGAACGTTGTTCTATTTGTTCCATTCCATTTAGAGAGACTAGTGATGAATAATACAATAATAAAATAATATTTTATGTAATTCATTAGAACAAACTAAATTTTACTCCTAACCTTTGAGGCTTCTCGCAAACTGTCATATTTTTCGAGTTACTCTTAGTCCAGTTCCAAATAAAAATACGCGAACTATCGAAGTCACGAGTGTCAAGGTCGTGAGTATCGAGGTTCCATTTAATTGCTGTTCTCTAATTTTGATCACTGTGTTGTCCACAAAATAATGTATTTTTGCTGAAGTGCCTTGGCTACTTTGAAAAAATAGATTTCTACTACCATGGTATAGCCACAAGTAAAATTCATTGCAATTTTAAAAAAGATTACAATAATTCTGAAAAACACAAGTGTTTATAAATTGTTCTCTAATTTTTATACCGTATAAATAACATACCGTAGCACATCGTCATTATGGCTTAACTGTCTGAAACGATTATGAAGAATCTTGATCTGCTCCTGTGAAACTGAAGAAAGAAAAAAAGAATAAAGGAAAGCCAAATTTTCAGGTACAGTACTATTATGACCTTTTTCCTGCAGATGGGCAGTAGTGGCCAGGGATGAGATAATGTCATGCTTCAAATTCTGACTGCGGTATGACTACTGTAAAATGAGAACGATCAAAATCCAGATTTCTTTAGAGCTGCATTTACAATGTTTATTTATTAATCAAAATGAAATAAAGATAAATCGAATTTTATTTATTCATATTTATTTTATTGTACAATTGTTTTATTTTAACTGGATCGTAACCGCGGTTTAAAAGTAAACGTTACCTTTCATTCTTATGCGACATCAGATTTTTGCACTAACCCAGCACCTGAAGGTATTTTGAAAATATTATTCAACATGCATAGCGTATCAGTGCCAAGCTTTTGGATGTTTACGTTTTAATTATCATTGTCATTTATTATTGCTACGCTTTGTTAGTGGCGTTTTAAAAAAAAACTGTAGCCTATGCTTCCCAGAGACACAACATAAATTAAAGATATATATTTTACTGCCTTACTTACAGCCTGTCTTCTCAGACAAACCCCGGTAGTGATGATCTTCCGGTACCGAATGAAAAGCCCCCATAATGGCAGGAATGTTCTCTCACAGATGTGTTTTGCTCTCAGAAGTGATCTATAGGAAACATTCACTCGTTTCAGTTTCCTTCAAAACTAATGAAAATTTGACCCACCCCCACGGGAAGCGACTGCGCTGTATTTGCAACGCGTAATACCGGCCCTATACATGCGCATGCGCGCCGTGTAGCTATTTCCGTTGTGTACATTGATACACTTCTGCATCCTGGTTACAAAATAGATTTGTTTTTGTCCTGCTGGTGATTTTAAATCGTTTGTTCTATTTTGAAATGCAACGCATGCAGCAATTATTGATATTATTTTTCCGCTGCTGCCTTAAAAACTGTAACAAAACTTCAGTGGCATTTCCGCTCCTGGCTTCCTGTTACTGCCTGCGTCACATTTACAAATAAACCAGCCATGCTCTGTTTTAGGATCTAGCTCTTTTTTTGTGTCTACCTTATTATGAGAATAATATTCAATCATGTGAAATTCTAAACAAGTTTCCTTACATTTTATCTATTTTCTTCCCAGCTGGCTCTAGCATTTTGACAATACCTTCTTAACTGTTCCATGAAATCAAGTCAAGAAGATTTTATTGTCATTTTAACCATATATAGCAGATGCAGTACACAGTGAAATAAAAACGTTTCTCCTGAACCCAGGTGCTACATAAAACAACATAAAACAACAGTCACAGAACAGAAGAACACAGAGCCAGGAACTAAGATCCTCGCCACATAAAGTGCATGTGTGCAACTGGTGCAAACAGTGCAAGAGACAACAAAGGACAGTGCAAGACAACACAGGACAGTGCAGGACAACACAGGACAATACACAAAATATAAAAATAAAAATAGCAGTAGCTCCGCCAGTAAAACCTGTCGTGACAGGATAAGGTGCACAGTAGCAGAAGTGTAAACAAATATAAACAGAATTTTGCAATTCTATAATAGTGTAAAAAATATAGTAGCGGCAGTCAACATAAAGTGATTAGTGACCAAGGGATTAACGGAATATTGTGCAAAAAGAACAATTGCCTGAGATCAGCAACAAACGGAATGTAAACATTATGCTATAATGAGAGGTGTGAATGGTACTGAGACCTGGGTGTGTGAAGTGTACAAGTGTGTTGAGTCCGGTTGTACAGATCAGTCACTCAGTTGTGTGTAAGTGTGTGTGTGCGTGTGTGTGTGTGTGTGTTGTGTGTGTGTGTGTGTGAGAGAGAGAGTTCAGTCCAGATGTTTGTTCAGGAGCCTGACGGCTTGCGGGAAAAAACTGTTGCACAGTCTTGATGTGACGGCCCGAATGCTTCGGAACCGTTTTCCTGATGGTAGGAGGGTGAAGTATGTGTGTGAGGGGTGTGTGTGGTCATCCACAATGCTGTGTGCTTTGCGGATGCAGTGTGTGGTGTAAATGTCCATGATAGAGGGGAGAGAGAATCCGATGATCTTCTCAGCTGTTCTCACTATCCTCTGTAGGGTCTTGCGATCCGAGAAGGTGCATCTCCCAAACCAGGCAGTGATGCAGGTTCACAATCTTGAAAATCTTTCTAGATCATCCAGTGTCCTGTGTCCTCTCTTATGCACTCTTCTCTTTAGCTCGCCCCACAGGTTTTCGATTGGGTTGAGGTCTGGGGACTGAGATGGCCATGGGAGGACCTTGAGTTTGTGACTGCTGAACCACTTTTGTGTAGATTTTGCCACATGTTTTGGATCATTATCCTGCTGAAAGACCCAATGACGACCCATCTTCAGCTTTCTGGCAGAGGCCATCAGGTTTTTATTTAAAATATCCTGGTACTTCAAAGCGTTCATAATGCCATGCACCCTAACAAGGTTCCCAGGGCCTTTGGAAGAGAAACAGGCCCACAGCATCACAGATCCTCCACCATACTTCACGGTGGGCATGAGGTGCTTTTCGGCATACTCATCTTTTGTTTTACGCCAGACCCACTTAGAGTGTTTGTTGCCAAAAAGCTCAATCTTAGTCTCATCTGACCAAAGCACACGATCCCAGTTGAAGTCCCAGTACCGCTTAGCAAACTCCAGACGTTTACGTTTGTGAGTGTTAGTGAGAAAAGGCTTTTTCCTTGCATGCCTCCCAAACAGCTTGTTGGCATGTAGAGAGCGTCTGATGGTTGTTTTGGAGACTCTGTGACCCCAAGATGCCACTCTTTGATGCAATTCTGTGACGGTGAGCTTGGGAAATTTTTTTACTTCTCTTACCATCCTCCTCACTGTGCGTTGTGGCAAGATAAACTTGGGACCTCTTCCAGCCTTGTTTGTCACTGTTCCAGTTGTTTTAAACTTCTTAATGATTCCTCTGACTGTAGATACCGGCAAGTTAAGGCGAGTGGCTATTTTCTTGTAGCCATTGCCTGACTTATGAAGGTCGACACACATCTGCCTTACTTGAATGGTGTGTTCTCTTTATATATATATATATATAAAACAACAATTAAATTTATTAGAGAAATTGTTAGGGGTGCCAATAATTGTGGGACACATGATTTTAATTTTTATTTTTTTTTCTTAATGTATGATTTTTTTTACCACCAAAGTTATGTACTTAAATGAAAGGTTGGATTTTTCTCTTTTTTTTGCATTTGGGTTCTATGTTGTTTTTTAAAAAAGGAGACCACATCTTAAACAGGGGTGCCAATAATTGTAGAGGGCACTGTACATCAGGCCAGATGTGGCCCGAGGGCCTTGAGTTTGACACATATGTTATAGGGTATTCTTAGCCTTGTTAACCTTGTGGTACATCCAGTCTAAAACAGAAAATATATCATGTTGAATTATCACAAATGTCTAGTATTTAAGCATAGCTCTTCTTAGCACCATTTAACTTATTTCAATTTAATTTGGCATTATTCTTTTGCTTTAAATGTGATTAATTGTGTATTCTCATTTTTTGTATGTAATTTTTATGTTGTGTTTTAAACAATTAATGTCAATTTAGTTGGAATGTAACTCTGCGCATGTCAACCTGTTTTTGTTTTCATAGGTTTGGAATGCAGTGTAAGCTTTGCAGATTTGCCCACAGTAGCAGAGGGGTTCTCTTGAAACACTACAGGCTTCGGCACTATCAAGGGCGATCCTGGCAGCAGCATTGCTTGTATAGTGACTACATCTGCACTTTTAAAACTTTAGGTGCAATAAAAACCCATTTGACAAGATCACACAAACCCACTGCTGCAGTTACTAACCACTTTGAATTTTCATGTGAGTTATATGATTTCCATCACCATCTCAAAAATCATTTGAGGAGGCATGACACAGTCAATTGTCCTTTTAAAGATTGTGAGATGACAACAAATGTCCTTTCAACATTTAGTAGCCACATATCCCGGAAGCATAAATCTGAAGGTTTTGATTTTAGCTCTTTTGTTACATTGCAAACTGATTGTTTGGAAAGCAATAAAGAGACAGGGTCTGAAGAGTCTTTTATGCAGAATCCGCAGTCAACAAACAGGTATTTAGAGCCTGTAAAGTATAGAGCTCTAGAGCACAAACTTGCATCATTGATCCTTTACATGCAGACAATTTTGCATGTTTTAAAAAGTCCAATTCAGAGAATATTAAGTTGGATGTGTGATATTGTTTCGTTGTCTAGGTATACAGCAAAACAATCAATCAGGGATATTTTAAGAAAGTTTGAAAGCCACATTGAGTCATTGGCAGAAGAGCTTGCTGAATTGTTATCAGCAGAAGTGCTCAAAACAAATCCTGTTTTTACAACCACTGCAAAGAAGGGTACTCTCTCAAAAGAATACAAATGGAATGCTCATCTTAAAGAGCATTTTCAAGTAATTGATCCTGTGGAGCATTGATTTGATAGACTACACCAAAATAGCTTTGTGTATGTCCCAGTGTTAAGGGTTCTTGAAGTGTTGCTAAACAGAGCAGATGTTTTGGAAAAAGCAGTTTTTGTTTAGGAGGATTAACTAGGACAGTACACATCAACTCGTAGTGGACAGTTTTACAAAGAAAACCAACTTTTAGGGGTAAAAAGTGATTGCATTTTAGTGTCAATGTACACAGATTAATTTAAGGTTTGCAATCTCTTGGGGAATTCAAAAAAGATTCACACTATCACAGCCGTATTGTGGGTGCTTCTGAATTTGCCTGCCAAATTCCGTTCTACTCTTCAATCAATACAACTTGCTCTGCTTGGAAAAAGCAGTGATATAAAACAGTTTGGCTATGACAGTGGATCAATTTATTTTTAACCACTGTTAAAAGAAATGAAAGACCTGTAGCAGAAAGGTGTGTTTGTTGAAGCACTGAATGCACATCTCAGAGGAACGGTGTATTGTGTATGTGCAGACAATCTTGGGGCTCACACTCTTGCTGGTTTTTAAAGAAAGATTTCAGGCTGAAAACCTGTGTAGATTTTGCCAAGTCAGCAAATATGACATACAGACACAATATGCCAGTGGTTTTTGCTTTAAACCATTCAACAGCACAACTCCATTACAAAAATACTCAGTGTACTTGTCAATGCTAACAAGGTGGCCTTTCTTCGCAAAAGGCTTTCGTCATGGTACATTGAGCACTACAGGTGTTAGTAAGTTAGTAATTTTCTGAAACAAGTGCAATTTAAATACTTGAGCCAGAGGATCTGAATGATCCTCATCCACTCACATCATATACGGGTTAGGGAAGGAACATGATTGTTCTAAAGAGATTACTTCTCCATAAATTTTTACTTACACAGCCACACAATGATTTCCTGATTTGAACTGTAACGTAACAAAGTATATCACAGGTTGAAGGAACTGTTCTCCGAAATGTAAACTACATTTTAAACCTGTATGACTTCCTAATGCAGAAGACAAAAGTGGTGGAGTGGTGTGGTTGCAGATGAGCCTGCAGCGTTGCAAATGTCTTGGATGGGTACTCCAAAGGACCAAGCCTTAAGGGCTTCCATACTCCAGGTCAAGTGAACTCTGATCCTAAATGTAGCGGGGAGACCAGAAACGCATAAAAAGGATGCGATGGGATCAATAATCCATCTGCTCAGGGTCTGCTTATTAGCAAGAAGGCCTCTCCTCGGAGGGACGTAGCAGATGAGCTGTCTGACTTTCTCTAGGGACCTCTCCTGTGGACGTAAGTGTCCAGTGCTCACACCAGGCACAGCCGGTTCAGTTTCTTCTGGTGTGGGGCCTAAAACAGAGGAAGGTAGAATGCCTGTAACCTCACGGGTCGTGGGACAACCGAAGGCACCTTGGAGATGTAACCTGTTCTAGGGTTTTAAAAGGCACTGGCCATGCCAGGAGTAAATTCCAGAAGATCTTCCTGCGGATCTTCGACTCTTTTGAGAGAGCAAATGGAACAGTGAGAGGCTGTCCTTCTCTGACCTTCCACATTAACTGTACCGTTGGTGCTTGCTTTTTGCTCTCCTAAAACCTCTCGACCACCGCGTTAACTTAATCGCAAGAAGAGGTCAAAAGGCATGAGCTATGAGCTATTCCTGTCAAACATTTCCAAAAGGGTGAGTCAGAGCTGCCTCTCTGTAGAGACGAGGCCGTCCATGGACCAGCCAATGGCCCTAGGGGTCTCTTTAGTGGCTCTGAGAGCCAGGTCCAGCGTATAGCAGAGCTTATAAAACTGGCCACCTGAGGGACCTCCCACAACCATCTCATGCAGCAGGTCATGTGGGGCCTAAAACAGAGGAAGGTAGAATGCCTGTAACCTCACGGGTCGTGGGACAACTGAAGGCACCTTGGAGATGTAACCTGTTCTAGGGTTTTAAAAGGCACTGGCCATGCCTGGAGTAAAATCCAGAAGAAGGGGCCACATCAAGGACCTGCAGATCTTCAACTCTTTTGAGAGAGCAAATGGAACAGTGAAAGGCTGTCCTTCTCTGACCTTCCACATTAACTGTACCGTCAGTGCTTGCTTTTTGCTTTCCTAAAACCTCTCGACCACCACGTTAACTGATTTGCAAGAAGAGGCCAAAAGGCATGAGCTATTCCTGTCAAACATTTCCAAAAGGGTGAGTCAGAGCTGCCTCTCTGTAGAGATGAGGCTGTCCATGGACCAGCCAATGGCCCTAGGGGTCTCTTTAGTGGCTCTGAGAGCCAGGTCCAGCGTATAGCAGAGCTTATAAAACTGGCCACCTGAGGGACCTCCCACAACCATCTCATGCAGCAGGTCAGCCTGATATACCAGGTAGAGATGAGGCCGTCCATGGACCAGCCAATGGCCCTAGGGGTCTCTTTAGTGGCTCTGAGAGCCAGGTCCAGCGTATAGCAGAGCTTATAAAACTGGCCACCTGAGGGACCTCCCACAACCATCTCATGCAGCAGGTCAGCCTGATATACCAGTCAAGGGATAGCTTGCTAACTCCAGTTGCAACAGAAATCATATAAGCACAGACAGGTTTCCAAAACGCTTGCTTTTTTATTTTTCTGGGCAACAGCGTTACGGGTTAGTCAAAGAAACTTAAAAATGAGCATCGGAAAATAATAAGGACATATTCCTCTGTCTTGCACACATCAAGTGTCATTTCTACTATACACATTGGTACACAGTACACAGTAAAAATGGGACAAAGTTCCTCCGGAACCCTGGTGCTACACTAGACAACATAAGTGCATCGAGTGCAACCTGGTGCAAACAGTGCAGACAAAAAACAGTACAGACAGACAGTGCAGACAGAAAACACAAGACAAAAAAACAATATAGCACCAACTAGTAAACCTAATGTAAACGTAAATTATACAGGACAGTGCGCAGTGAAATGTAAAATGTAAAAACTATAACTGGGAGTAAATATTAACAAAACAAACAGAACAAGGTAGTGCAAAAGAACAGCAGCAGTCAAGAGGTGCAAAGACAGCATGTAAACATTATACTATAATTATTGGTTGCATAATGCCTGTACTGTAGCAGTGTCTGGTGGTCGTACACATGAACACAGCTAACTCTGGTGTCCATGTATTGTAATAGGTCGGGCTAAATATGGTGAAAGCACCATTTTTGGATC
>MU551573.1:39801-56811 GCA_024362625.1 Silurus asotus | reverse complement strand
TAAGACAGATCCTTGAGGAACACCAAACCTTACCTCAGAGAGTGTGGAGAACTCACCATTTACATCCACAAACTGATAGCGATCAGTCAAATAAGACCTGAGCCAAGAGAGAGCTGTTCCCTTTATTCCAACAACGTTCTCAAGTCTAGAAAGTAGTATAGTGTGATCAATGGTGTGAAAAGCTGCACTGAGGTCGAGCAAAACAAGTCAAGAGACAAAACCCTGATCGGAGGCCAATAACAGGTCAAATACCACCTTAACTAGCGCCGTCTCTGTGCTATAATGAGGCCGAAATCCTGACTAATACATTTCAAAAATGTTCTTCCTCAGTAGATGTGAGCAGAACTGCTGTGCTACAACCTTTTCTAGAATCTTGGAGATAAAGAGGAGGTTTGATATTGGACTGTAGTTGGACAGCTGACATGGTGAAGGTCAGGTTTCTTAATTAGGGGGTTGATACTGCAGTTTGAAGGATTTTGGTTCAAAACCAGTGCTAATGGAAGAGTTTATTATTTTTTGATTATTACTTCTCCCACACACCAGACTTCCTCATACACAACATTAATGGAATTGGAGATGTATTATGGTTATATTATATAATATGGTGATGAAGTGAAGTAACAGTGGATTTATCAGTGTGTGTGATTATTGTTGTCTCCCTCAGCAGTCATGAACTGGACATTCCTGCAGAGCGTTTTGAGCGGTGTGAATAAATACTCCACTGCGATTGGTCGGATTTGGCTCTCGGTGGTCTTCATCTTCCGGATCCTGGTGTTCGTGGCTGCTGCTGAGAACGTGTGGAAGGACGAGTCGAAGGATTTTGTGTGCAACACTCAGCAGCCAGGTTGCGAGAACGTCTGCTTCGACCACTTCTACCCGGTGTCTCAGGCACGTCTGTGGGCTTTGCAGCTCATCATGGTGTCCACGCCGTCCCTGCTGGTGGCGCTGCACGTGGCCTACCGCGAACACCGTGAGAAAAAATATGGACGCAAACTGTACGAGGACAAAGGCAGCATCGACGGCGGTCTGCTGTGCACCTACCTCCTTAGCCTAGTGTTGAAGACCGGCTTTGAGGTGGGCACGCTCCTCATCTTCTACTTTGTTTATAATGGGTTTAAGGTTCCTCGGATGTACCAATGCGAGGAGAGCCCCTGCCCCAACACCGTGGACTGCTACATCTCCAGAGCCACCGAGAAGATGATCTTCCTCTACATCATGGGCTGCACATCTGCCCTGTGTGTGGTTCTCAATGTGTCTGAAATGCTCTACATCCTTTCCAAACAGTGCTGGAAGTGTTTCAGTAAGCGCTACATCCCTGTGGAGCAAAAGAGGACATGTTCATGCCACGCCCACAAATCTTCATCTGCACTCACTCTCGGCTCAGCCGGACCCAAACCCCTGACCTCCGCCGGCAAGGAAGAAGAGCTTCTGGTCCAGACATCGAAGAATGTGAAAGACACTCTGACCTGAACTGCACAGCGGCATGGCCACGCCCTCTTCTGCTGTCCTGAGGAACTCTACTGTCTTTTAAATATAAATGATAGACTCTTTTATAGACACACACCAGGCTGGTGCAGGAGATCCGAGCTCACACTTATTTCTATATTTCACTGAAACCCTGTAAAAGCACTTTAGAATTATAATGCATTATTGCTGTTTAATAATTACACTGCATGTAAATAACCAAATACACACTTCAACATACATTCACAAGTTTAAAGTCAGGAGATAATAAACCTGAGAGCATCCAGTCTCATTAGTGTACACACACACACACACACACACACACACACACACACACACACATTAGTGATTAGTTGTTTATGAACCATTTATTTTAAATGATTCATTTAATGTCTACTGGACGCACAATATCTCAATGTTATGTACAGGAAACAGAATTGATGTTTAATAATTAGAAGTAAATTATTTGTATGTTTACACTGAATGAGTTTATTGTACAGGTAGTACCTGACTTACGATGCATTCCTAAGACATGACCTAGTGTACCCCAGGAGTCGAAAAGGATGAACAGCAGGTAATAATTTAACAATTTACAGTTCATAATTTAGCAAAACAGAAATGTACATGACCATAATGTCTAAACTTTATACAGAATAAACGAGAGCCAGTTGTTTTCCTGCCACAGGAAATTCAATAATTAAACAATTTTCTCATTTCGGCATCATCATCACTGTGAGTGTGTTAAACCATCGTAACTCAGGGACCAGCTGTAGATCAATCATATTTAATGCAGGTATTTAAGCGTATTTAAGTCATTTTTTTGTGAAATGTCCCTGTAATCAGGTAATAAAAGAAACCAGGCTCATCAGTGAGCAGGAAGTGAGCAGGAAGTGAGCAGGACTTCAGGATCCGGCTGAAATGACAGTCATTTTTATTGTGTGAATTGGAGGGGAAGTTGTATTTCCGTGAGGGAAAAATAAAACCCACACAGAGCCACACAGAGGTAGAAAATGCAAGCTGTAATAAATTGGTCTCTGTTGTGTAAGGTACAGACTGCTGGTGGCAGTAGAGAGTCAGGGTGTGCACACACAAGACACAACGCTATACACGTTCAAATTGTACAATGCAAGTCGAACAATACTACAAATGGTTTACCATCTACAGTTTACCACTGCACTACAGGATCATCAGTCCAACCTGGACACAAGCTAGCTCGTTTTAAAATACCTACGGGATCCGAGACGATTAAAATCTTCCTCTAAGTGTTCAGTTCCGACACTGACCGCATGTGCCGATGCATGAACTTTATTTTTTTTGAAGGGCATGCGTAAGAGGTATATCATTAACAACTCAAAGAATAATACACAGTCCTGCGGAGGGATCAGCAGACGTTTTACAGGAGCGTTCAAGGGCAATGGGAACATGTCCCGCACACTTATTAACCCACTTAACATCCCCAAACCAGCAACACTGGAGCCTCAGATCCACCCTCGTCCTGAGGTCAGATCTACCCATTAACATTAGATAGGCCCTCTTTCTGAATGACCACCGCAGGACGCATCTCATGCAGCTGCTTGAGCAAGAGTTCGAAAACACTCGAGAACCCTCTGTGCACCTCGAACGTCACCTTGCTGAGAGAAGTCAGTTTCTGAGGGTTCTTAAATTCTACAAGTCTCAGTACATCTCGGCAGTGATGTTCAGGGTTGATCCTGCTGCACACCACTGATGCCGTCTTCAAGTGCAGGGTCGGGAATTTCTTGTGTGGGTGAATCGCCGATAAAGGACTCGTCTTCCTCTTTCCGGGCGATTGACTAGATTCCTCTAAGAACTTGAGGAAGGACACCTCAAATCCCATCGGCTTGAAGGAGGTCAGCGTCGCCGTTTGCTCCCGTGGTAGCGTGGCGCTGGAAGAAGTGGAGTCGGAGTTGGTGTCTGCATAGTTGACCGAGGGCCTCTGCGCCACTCTTAACCTCGTCATCTTCTTGCGTGCGAGCTGCAGGTCTTTGATCGACTCTCCCTTGCGGGGGCGCCCTCGCTTCCGCTTCACTACCACAGAGATATCCGAGCTCAGATCACTAGACAATTTAGCGTCTGAAACTTCCGTGTCCTCTGTGCTTTCCTTCTCCGACGTCGGCTTTGAGAACTCCGATTCGCTCGGTCCGGTGTCCACAGCGTCCTCGTTCTCAGAGGCTTCGATGGAGCTTTCATCAGACTTGTCAGTATCGTCACTCCTTGATGCAATTCGTTTATACTTGGAGCGAGACATTTTCTTGCAAAAGATGTAGTTGCTCCTCTGCTCCTCCAGGTATTGTTTTGGGAGACCATGCTGGACATAGTGCTTCATGAGACTTCGCTCAGAGTCGGCCACCTTCTCACAGCCTTTAAGCATGCAGGGGTACTGTAACTGAGTCTTTTTGATGCACATGGCAGAGGCCTCCTCTTTTGATTTCAAAATGGGGTTTCCATATTTCGTCCAGAGGTTCTTTTGTTTCTTTTTCTTTTTCTCACCACTCTTCTGACTAGGTTTTTTATTAATTTCTCGATTTTCTTTCTCAAGGGAGACTAAGCTGTTTTTCGGAGGACGGCCAAGTTTGACGCCTCTGGAGTTCAGCAGTCGGAGTTTGTAAAGGTCTTGGTGTTTTTTCATGATGTGCCGCAATAAGTTTGAGCGTGTGGTATAAACGCAGCTACAAGCCTCCACCTCGCACTGGAACATTCCATCAACAGGTTCCGTTCTGCCGAGCTTCACCTTCTTGTGTTCATGGTCAATGTGGTTGACATACTTCCAGAATCCGGTGAAGGTAACATCACAGTCTGGCTGGTCACAACAAAACCTACCCAGGTTCATACCGGACATCATGACGCCTGCTTTGTTGAGGCTCAGTTTGTGGAGCTGAAGGTAATGCTGCAGAAGATCTGTAACCACTTGGAAGATTCGAGAGCAGTCTTTGACTTGACAGCGAAACTCTGCCATCTCACCACCCTCACCACCGGGCAAGTCATTCTCCTCATCCTCCTCTTCCTCATTTTCATTATTCTCCTCCTCGATCTGTTCATCATCTTCAAATTTGGGGAGTGCAGACTGATGTACAGCTTTGTAGTGAAGAATTAAATTATGCTGAATAGTGAAGGCGGCCACACAGCCCTGATGGACGCAGCGGTACGGCCTGTAGGGACTAAAAACATCGTCCATGTCCGTCTTCTTCTCCTTAATCTTCTTGGTCACATCCTTGGGCTTTGGTATTTTAGGTCTTCCAAGTTTGGCCTTCTTATCTAGGGACAGGTTGCTTAACTGCCCTGGGACCAGTGGTGTCTGGCTCACAAGGGTTGCACCTGAAGGCAACAGACCCCCAGGAAGTATTCCATGGGTGTGCTGAGAAAGTGCAAGAGCTTCAGTCACAAACCCATTTGGCCGATTTAACTGCTGCTCCACACTTGAGGAGGTTAGCAAAGAAGGCGTGGCTTTAATCACTGATGGATGCGTAGTAGCCTGACTCTGAAGTTGATGTGGAGTTGGTTGTTCTCTCGGAACACCAGAGTCAATAGAAGGAACAGGAAGTTGTTGTTCATAAGGGTGAATTTTTAATTCTGATTTAATGCTTCCAACATGAGACATGAAACCTGGGACACCAGAACCAGTCTCAGCATGATGCACCTGTCCAGCAAAAAGCACCTTTGGTACCATTCGACTGAGCAAATCGCTTGAAGTCTGGAGACTTTGATCAGCCTCGGAGGATTTCCGACTGTACTGCCGTGTAATCCCCATCTTCACCACCTGCTCGTGTGAATAATTGTGAACAGACTGATAATGGGTTCTGAGGTTGGAGTTCCGTGTGAAGGTCTTGGGACAGAGTTGACAATTAAAAGGCGCGAAGTTGAACTGTTCCTTTCGACACTGACTCAGCATGTCTTCTGTATAGTTATGCTGTTTCACGAGATGTTTGAAGAGGGCGTCTTTTGTCATGGCTCTGTAACCACAGCCCTCACTGTCGCAGGAATAGCCTCGTATGATAAAACCGTATGTACCTTCTGAGGCTTTCGTTACTCCTTCGGCCTCCACAGGCAGAGCAGGGGTCTGGTCATGGTCACTCGTTTCCCGATCCAGGTCCAGTCTTTCCAGAGCTTTTTGAATTTCTGTAACTTCAGCATCATCTTCTTGCACTGGATTATTCAATAAATCTTCTGGTACACTGTTGTTTAAAGAAGCAGCAGCAGCTATGGGAATCTGTGTGGAGGTCTGATCAGGTAGGACACTTCCAGGAGTACGATGGTCACTCGGAAACGCTTTTTGAATTACGTTTGTTGTGTGTTGAGGAACGTCACTCGTTGGATTTTGTACATTTGAGTTCTCGACACCTTGGCACGAGCTGCTTCTCTTTTGGAAGTCTCCAGCTAGTATCTGCTCACGAAGCCTTTCCTTTACGCTTTTTTCTGACACCAGGTTTTGAGCGAGGCTAGCCATGGCGGCCAGTAGCCCATCGTTGGATAATCCACTAGCGTTTGTGATGGTAGATTTTTCTTTAATCTCCTTTATCTTGTTTAGTGTTTCGGCTTGAAGGATTCTGTCGATCTGATTAGTGGGATTCCTGCTCGAGTTTAAGTCTGACGGTTCGTTTAAGAAGCAAGACAAGAGTTTCTCTGAGGAACCGGTGTCACTCTGTAGGGAGTTGAGGGACTGGGTATAATGCATTTGATGCTGATTGTGCTTGTCTTTTATATTTCCTGTGTGTTGGATCACACTGTTTTGACTGTCTTGAGGGTAAGAGACAGATGTTTCTGCGAAGGTCTGCTGACGTGCACCGACAGACTCGGCCAAACTCCGTGAACTGGGTTGGACATTTTCACTACTGGTCTTAGTGATACTGCTGTAGACAGAATCTTTAGTGTTCAGAAAAGTCACATTGGGAAACAGTTTTGGATCAAGAGGACCTTTAGTCATGGAAGGCCACGTCTGATTGGGAGTGGCCTGTGCAGAAGGAGAGGACTGAGGAGGAGTGTCTGATGGGTGAGGGGAGTTCAAAAGCTCCAGAAATGAACTAGGAAGGTCTGCGGACAGGACCGTTTCATCGTAGGGTTTGCACACAGCACGTTTAGACAAATGTCCACCAAGAGATTTAGGGCTCTGGAACTCTCTAAAGCACCGACAGCAAATAAACTTGCCGTCTTTGATGATGGCAGGCCACTTGGTTCTGCTGCTCCGTTTCCTTTTTTTTATGTCGCCTTCATGTGTGGAACTGCTGGTTTCATCTTGAGAGTTCCCAGCAGCAGGAGTGTGGATTTGTTGTGCCGTGTTTGGGGGAGGTGGAACCAAATCTGGGTTTTTCTCCAGTTTTACAATACACTCGGTATGTTTGACTACGGGGACTGTATTAGTCTTTGGTGTCTGGATGTAAGGAGGTGAAGAATCACTGGAATGACCGATTTTGTTGGGATTATTCATGGTCTGGTTCTGGATAAAGCGACACGAGGGATTATTTTGATGCTGCAAAGGAGGACAAGACATTTCTCCATTATAGACATTCGGAACTTGGGGTTGTGGTGCAGTGTCCATCTGTGAGGAGAAATCACCACTAGAAGATGTCATCTCCTGTGGATGGTAATGCTGTAGTGAACTGTTCATCGATACAGAACTCCACGAGGAGTGAGGAGCTACATGAGGCTGACTGGCAGTGTTTCCTAACTGTGAGAGCACAATGGGATCCAATATGTTGTCCATCTGGTTTGGGAAGGTCTGACCAGTAGGAGCAGGTAAATGCGAAGAACTTGAGGGGTACGTGGAGCTCAGACAGCTTGCTGGGCAGTGCTGCTGAGCAGGAGGTTTCTGCATTGGTGCAAGAGGAGCAGAAGTCCTCAGACCCAACTGGTTCTGTATGGGTTCTGAAGGAACGTTCTTGACATTCATGGATGCAGGTCTGCTTGTGATTGGTGGTACTTTATTGTTCCTCTTTGCCAGTTTCCATTGTGTATAAAACTCACAGTGAGCAGCTTTCATGTGTTTGGTGAGACTTCTATAAGAGCTGTAATCTCGAGAACAGGTTTCATATGCACATTTATATCTGTCCTTTTCCTCACCTGCAGAACCAGATGTGTTTGTCTGCACTGGTTGTACTGGTCTGTTGGAGGGAAAAGAGCTGACTTGTGGAGGAAGTCTCTGAGACACAGGCATTACGGAGGGACTGCTATGGGGAGTCTGCGTTAAAGACACCAGGTTGTTCCCGTACGTAACTGGGTACGGTGTGTGAATCGGATTGGGATCGTACTGGCCGTAGTCAGAGTTTTCATTGCTGTATAAGGGTTGGGTGTGACTCTGTGAAACAGCAGACTCCATTTGAGCTTGCAAAACATCTCCAGATGGGGCTTGCTGAAAGTCCTCTAGGAGGCTCTGGTATGAAGATGCTGGCGGAAGTGGACACGATGGAGTGAGCATCGGATCGTTCATTAGCACATCTAACAAGGACTCTTCAGGTCCGGGTCCATTCAGGTGAGTCATGGGAGGGTTTGGAGGAGGCTGGATCTGCAGGGTCTCCACATGTGGGACGTGTGGTCCAGCATCCAGGTTTGGATCAGGTGGCTCGGTTTTACATGGCAGAAGGCCGAACGTTTGTGTGGGACCCTGACCAGCGGGATTGAGCATGTTTTCTACAGAATGCTTCACTTTCACCAGATTTGTTGGGTGGTCTTCAGGGTTCACCATGCAGCTTGGGTTTACTGGAGGTGCTATTTGCTGAATGCCCTGTTTGGCTGGTTCACTGGACAGGTGTGGCTGAGGATCTACAGGCTCGTTGGTGTCTGCAGTCTGCATCTCCTCTTTCTTAACGTTATGGCTCTCCTCGTGTAATTCTAACTGAGACTGGGCGTGAAACACTTTACCACATCCTGGCACTTTGCAGGTGAATGTTTTGTAATGCTGCGCCTCGTGATCATAGAGTTTATAAGCTTCGTTGAAGGTCTTTCCACAGCCAGGAAACATGCACTTGGCCTTGAAGACAGAGTGTCCTTTGCTGTGCAGAAGAAGCTCAGCATTGGTGTCGAAGCTAGCTTTACAGTTCAGCTGAATGCACGTATAAGGTTTAGCACCACAGTGGACCTGCAGGTGGTCATTGAGGTGAGTGACGCTAACGAAGTGCCGGCGACAATACTGACAAACTATCTTCGTGGTCTGCAACTCGAGGAAGCGTTTGGCCTCCTCCATCTCCCCGTGGTCCTTCACGTGGGTGAGAAGATTGCGAAAGAACTTGAAACCTTTTCTGCAGTTCGCAACAGGACACACGTTTCGCTCTCTGGCGTTGACCCTGACTCCGAGAACCTCGGTCTGAGAGCCTGTCGTGTCTCCGTTGGACAGCTGACCAGAGTCTCCGTCGCAGGTTTTAGCCTTGGCTTTCCGCGCCGGGTTTTCTCCACTTTTGTTTGTCAGAGCTGTGAGATCAGGAGCGTTTGCAACAGTCAGTTTTTTAGTGGTTTTCATGGAAGCTAAGCGCTCTTTACAAGACAGCTTCACGTGTGATGCCACATGCGGGTCCAGAGTTTCTCTCGCTTCAAACGTCTCTGTGCAAATAGGACAGCTGTAAAGTCCGTCTCTGAAGTGAGTCTGTGCATGGCGCACGATTCTATGGCCGAGGAACTCTTTATCACACAGCACGCAGTACTGCATGTACGCTTGCCAGTTTCGAAACCTGGCCGACACGAATCCCTTCTCCCTCAACTTTTTGACTTCTCTGTTTTTCTGACGCTGGTCTGCGATCTCCTTTAGTTCATTAGTCGTGTCCAAAAAGCATTCAAAAACGTCCTTGAACTCTTCGGGCGCCAGGTCGACGTCGTCTCGCTCCGCATCCACAAAGCGATCGTCGTTCAGCTCGTCGATGGAGGACACGATCGACGCCTCCTCGCCCATAAGACCCAGACAATGACGCTTTAACGTCTTCCAGTCCCAGAACTCCGGATCAAAAGGCCACTGAGTTTTGAAAACAAGGAACAAATCGCAGCGTAGAGAGTTGGGTATGGGAAGGTTTTCCTCCTCCAGCTTCTGGTCTGGCTCATTGTACAGAGTCTCCACAGCGTAATAAGAGTCTACTGTGGGCTCCAGGAGGAACTCCGTTAGCTGGCAGGCCCGCTTCACTTCCAGGTCAGAGGGCAGGAGGCAGGAGATGGTTTTGCAGATGGTGGCCTTGTTGGCTCCCTCACAGGACTCCATTCGCAGGGCACGTATACACATCTCAATGCAGGCTGGCAATCCAATCTTATCCAACTGCAGATTAGAAAACAGAGTTGTGACCACATTACGTTACCGTAAACCATCAGGAGCATCAGCCTACAGTGATGTACATCCACAGTGGACGAAGAACTCACCTCAGACTGGATCACTTTAATAAAGAACAGCAGGTGGAACACAGTTTTGGTGAGAAGAGACATCTTCTGGCATTTTTCCAAAAAACTCTGCTCTGAAGGCTCCAATCGTTTCAGGAGTTTACTCCAGAAGAGGGTCAGTTCCCTGGAAGAGAGATCGATCATCAGATCAACACACATGGCATAAACAAAAATCTGACTGAACCCTGACGCGAGTCTACACTGAGACAGCTGAAGATCTGCAGATCAACAACACACACGAAGAGTGTAGGATTAGTTTCTCCTGTAGGAAACTGACCAGGCGCAGTACGGGTCCTCCTGCAGGAGCTGTCGGGTCAGGAAGCCCGAACACAGTGTGAATGCTCCTCTCTCATCTCCTTCTGCCTCCAGGTTACAGATCATCTCCAGAGCATCACGACAGTCCACCTGGGAGAGCTGCAGGAGAATTACAGAAGGATTTGGAGAACTTCAGATCGATATATAAAAATGCAGCAGTGCACAGTTACTAATCCAAACAGACACGCCACCCCAGTGTCCCTGTGAGCCAATCAGAACACAGTTTCTACCCCAGTGTCCCTGTGAGCCAATCAGAACACAGTTTCTACCCAAGTGTCCCTGTGAGCCAATCAGAATTTAGCAGACACCACAGTCACATCTCTGCTTCAACCAGTTAGAAAGCAGGCCCCACCCCCTTTGCCCAGTAACCAATCAGAGCACAGGTCTGCATCCAGTGCAACAAATCACAACCAGTTATTGTTATTTTAGAACAAAACCAATCACCTCCTCCATCAGCATCTCCTGTGGAGCAGAGGAGCACACACACACGAGGTAGATCTGTTTAAAGTGTCCTCTGCTTGCTCCAAACTCGAGCAGATCAGCACAGGCTTTAGCCAGCAGCGCTGCCTTCTCCATGGAGTTCTCCTTAATCAGGAACTTTACCCTGAGTTCCAGCAGCTCCGGACCTTCACGCAGCAGGAACTCACGTACTAAAGTAGGCACAGGAAACCCACATGGAGGGTTAAGCAATGAAACACACACACACACACACACACACACACACACACACACACACACAGGGTCAGGTATCTCTGAGAATGTCACCTTTCTCCTCGGGAGGCGTCTCGTTTCTGAGAAGGTTCTGTAGTGTGATGTTGCTCCACATCCCTCGTTCCTGAGTGGCTGTGGAAAGCAGGTGCAGCTGCGTGATGCCGTTGTCTTGCAGCAGAGTGTGAGCCGTCTGTGCAGACACCAAACATCACAGGTTTATTTACCTCACACACACACACATCAGATCTACCAAAGCCAGGAAGTGAGTCACATGTACACCTGGATCACAATGGGACAGGAGAAGGAAGAAGAGGAGAGGGGGAAGAAGAAGAGGAGAAGGGGAAGAAGAAGAGGAGAAGGGGAAGAAGAGGAGGGGGGGAGAAGAAGAAGAGGAGGAGAGGGGGAAGAAAAAGAAGAGGAGGAGAGGGGAAAGAAGAGGAGGAGAGGGGGAGGGAGGTAGTGCGGATTGGGACACAGCCCGGGGGTTGATGCAGGTGTGCTGTACCTGTATGGAGAACTGAAACTGCTCCCATAATGCATCTGGAAAAGCCTCAGTTAGATACAGCAACAGCTCCACACAACTCCTGCAGAACACACACACACACACATACATACACACACACACACACACACACACACACACACAGAGGAGTGAGTGAATGATGGAGTGATAAAGTGAAAATGGATTAATGAAGGAATAAATAAATGAATGAGTGTGTGTGTGTGTGTGTGTGTGTGTGTGTGTGTGTGTGTGTTACTCACATCGAGAGTCTCTCCAGCACCACTCCGACGTTCTCCCCCTGAATGGACAGATGCTCCGATACACGAGCAAAACTCAACAACGCCACACGATAACACTCCAACATCGACCATGGATCTTCATCTGATCTCCACACGCTCAGACACTCCACCAGGGTCTGCACACACACACACACACACACACATCACATCACATCACATCACATCACATCACATACATTCTATACTCCAAGTTTTTCAGCTCTGTCACCCAGTGTGTGTGTGTGTGTGTGTGTGTGTGTGTGTGTATACAGTCTTGAACTCTGGCCCACTCTTCAGTGTTTTCAAACACTCCCAAATCACTCCCTGCTCAAGGTGACTAGACCGAGTAAAACACTCTCTCTCACACACACACACACACACACACACACACACACACACACACACACACACACACACACACACACCACCCTCTATTATTATTATTGTATTAGCATGACAGCTAGCGGTGGTGTGGAAGGGAAATCTGTACACACTCAGCCCGCGGATACGGTCCGGCCCGGGGGGGAACACGGTACGGTTCGGCTCGGGGTGGATACAGTACGGCTCGGTTCGGTTCGGTTCGGCTGTGTTGTGTTGTGTTGTGTTGTGTTGTAGTGCGCTAGTCTCCGTGTTTACAGCGGAGCTCTGCGGCGGACAGACCTGACAGAAAGCACGGCAGTAGCGGGCAGTGGCCTCCTCCTGCTCCGCGGGTCCCGGGCTGGAGCTCAGCGCGGCGGACAGCTCCTCCAGGCGGTCGTTGAGCGCTCGCAGGGTGTCTGGAGGGCGGCGCGGTCCGTGGGGCTCCCGCTCGGCCTCTTCTTCGTCCGCCATCTTCACTTCCAGTTGCGCCGCGTACGCACCCGCACGGAGACCACGTGATCCTCAAACCCGTGCGCGTCAGGGGGGGGGAGGGGGGGAGGGGGGGGAAGAGAAATCCCGTCTGTCGCTGCTGTGAGCTTTAAACCAGGACCCCTTATTTAGTAGCCCACAGAGAGCGCCTGATCATAATTCTACAGGATTTCTCATTAACACTGATTCTCATCGAGTTATTCATGTTTAATACCTAATATATCAGATTTATAAACTACTAGATACATCAGAATAATCTGTAAATGAACTTGAATGTTCAGGTTAATCAGAGATTAGATTTAGATTAGATAACAGAATATCTGGGGTATATTTTAGATAGAAATTAAAATAAAGAAGTAATTTGGAATAAATCATGTAAAATCTGTTTTTCTTAATCTGTCTCCATACCCCCCCTCCCTGTTCTCTACATCTCCCTCTTACACACACACACACACACACACACACACACACACACACATCTACATGCATGTCTACCTCACCACATCCATAAACCTCCTCCTTACACTTTCATATAAACTCGTTTAAATGTAATAGGTCGAAATAATGATATTATTATAGTCTCTGCTGAGGGTAAATGATGAAATATTTACGAATATAATCATTTAATACAAAAACCCAATCTAATCCAGAATAAGGCATATTCCAAGACACCTAAATCCAGGACCTCCTACAGCTGTGGATAAACGACTGGTTTTCCCAGAATCATCCAATCAGAGAGAGACAGGAAGTCAGGGGTACAGTCTGTACAGGGGGTGTGTTACACTAGCACACCTGTCTGCTCGGGGTGTGTATATCTGAATGTGTGTATATGTGAATGTGTAGGTGTGTATATGTAGGTGTGTGTGATTGTGTAGGTGTGTATATGTAGTTGTTTGTGTAAATGTATATGTGTGTATATGTGTAGGTGTGTGTGATTGTGTAGGTGTGTATATGTAGTTGTTTGTGTAAATGTATATGTGTGTATATGTGTAGGTGTGTGTGATTGTGTGGGTGTGTATATATGTGAATGTGTAGGTGTTTTTATATGTAGTTGTGTGTGTTTAGGTGTGTGTGTAGGTGTGTATATGTGAATGTGTATATGTGTGTGTGTGTGTAGGTGTGTATATGTGAATGTGTAGTTGTGTATATCTGTAGGTGTGTATATGTGTAAGTGTGTGTATGTGTGTAGGTGTATATGTGTAAGTGTGTGTGTGTGTGTGTGTGTGTGTGTGTGTGTGTGTGTGTGTGTGTGTGTGTGTGTCTTAGTCTTTTAGTATACATTACATTAATGAACAGATCCGATCCTGGAGGTTCAATAACAGAAGTGTGTGGGTTTGATCCTTCAGCCCACAGGGGTCACTCTCACACACACACACACACACACACACACACACACACACACACACACACACACTGCCATGGCAACATCATCTTTGTATGGTTTTTCTTTTGCACAGATACAAAACAACGCATGCGCACACACACACACACACACACACACACACACACACACACACACACACACACTCACTCACACACACACTAAGTAACCCAGACTGTGTGAGATGTGTGATGTACTTTATTCCTCCTCTTTACTCCATTTTGGAATCAGTGACAGACTACAGAAGTGCATTGTGGGTAAATTCTCACAGCGGTTTCTCCACAGCTCCAGCACAGTAATGAGGTGTGGTGGTATCTCCTGTAGTGTGACCTCATTAGCACACTGTACTGCAGCGTACACACATCTAGGCTTCTGTTGTGGATGTTATACGCTTAGATAGCTAGGAAAAGAGTTCACTACTAGAGTATCTGTAGCATGTGTAGTGTTTAGAGTCGTGTGTAGGGTGTTGTGCAGGGTAAAGTGTGTATAGTCTTGTGTAGGGTGTTGTGCAGGGTAAAGTGTGTATAGTCTTGTGTAGGGTGTTGTGTAGGGTGTAGAGTCTTGTGTAGGGTGGTGTGCAGGGTGTAGAGTGTTGGGTGTTGTGCAGGGTGTAGGGTGTTGGGTGTTGTGTATTGTGTAATGTAGGGTGTTGTGTATTGTGTAGGGTAACACTTGATTCAGTACAGTGATGTATAAATATAGGAGTTCTTTCAGACGTAGCCCCAGAAGCAGTGCAGATGTGCTCAGGAAGTGCACCAAGAAGTCTTCTACCTCATCTAGTGCACTTCACTGACAGTGTATATGTGCTCCATGTGCTTTACGTAAGGGGACATGAGGACATGAGCTCCAGGAGCAGGCCTGGAACCTTGGCATTCCTGTGGTCCTATGTGTGCTCTTTCCTCTTTAGGAGCCCTTTAAAGGCTTGTTTGAAGTCCTCGTTAAAGCTGGTGTAGAGCAGTGGGTTGATCAGCGAGTTAATGTATCCGAGCCAGGTGAGGAAGTCGGACACGTGCGGAGAAGGCTGCAGGACATTCAGTGCCATCAGGAGCTCTTTAATAAAGAAGGGCAGCCAGCAGACAATGAAAGCGCCCAGGATGAGGCCGAGGATCCGAGCAGCCTTCCTCTCACGTGAGCTGCACACCTGGTTCCTTTCCTCGGGGCTGTTCAGCTTCTCCAGCTCCATGCCGGGGTCAGAGGGGGACAGCTCAACTCGGAAGTGGTTCAGAGAGTCACTGAGGTGGCGTGAGGAGCCACGCTTCTGGTAAAGGGACTTGGCCGCGCCATAAATGCGGTAATACAGAATGAGGATCAGAGTCATGGGGATGTAGAAGGCCCCAAAGGTGGAGTAGATACTGTAACCAAGCTGGTCGTGTTCGATCACGCAATGGTGAACGTCGCCGCGGCGCCGGCGCCAGAAAAGAGGAGGGGCCGAGATCAAGACGGAGGCCACCCAGACAGCGGTGACCATGATAACGGCACGGCGCGGGGTCCTCTTGCGGGTGTACTCCACCGCCTTGGTGATGGCCCAGTAGCGGTCGAGTGCAATGACGCACAGGTGCAGGATGGAGCAGGTGCAGCAGGTCATGTCCACGCTCAGCCACACCTCACATATCACCCGCCCCAGGTTCCACGTCGCCATGGCGATGTACAGGATGCTCAGCGGCATCACCAGCAACGCAACCAGGAAGTCGGTAACCGCCAGTGAGCAGATGAGGTAGTTAGCCGGGAGGCGGAGCTTTCTGGTGGTCAGGATAGCGGCGATAACCGCGCCGTTCATTACAGCTGTCGATAACGCCAGCAAACCCAACAGACAAGCCACTGCTAACCGCTCCGTCACCACGGCGACGCCAAACTCCGCCCTCTGATCAGACGCATTAGAGTGGGTGTAGTTAATCAGAGGCGGAGCTTTAGAACTTTCTCCCAGGTAGCGCTCCATTTGCTCACTTGGGGTTTTTTTTTTTGGTCCTCCTCTCTGTTAATCCCAGTCCTACAGAACACAATCACACCAGACAATTCATTAACAACATTAACTCCCTAATGAACATAATGTACAGCCATAAACACCAGGTACTGGAGCACATGACTCCTGTCAGCCAATCAGAATCAGGTAACCTTCTGGTAAACACACACACACAGGGATCTGGAGTAGCACTCAATCAGACACACTGTCAAAGACAAACAGCTGCACTAGGGTGTGTGTGTGTGTGTGTGTGTGTGTGTGTGGTTTATGATGACTTTTTGATGACAGTGTGATGTCACCACTGCAGTAAAATCCACATTAATCAGAAGTAAAAGCTCTTTTTCATTGTGTGGGCTTTAGAGCTAAGTAACAGAGGAAGTGTGTGTGTGTGTGTGTGTGTGTGTGTGTGTGTGTGTGTGTGTGTGTGTGTTAAAGTTAAAGCACTGTTTCTCCAACAAATGTAATTGTTTTTCCCGTTCTTCCTTGTGTACCACACACACACACACACACACACACACACACACACACACACACACACACACATAGTGATATATACAGATGGTGTTAGACGGTGAGAGTGAGACAGTCTGTACATTCAATCAGAAAGAATCTGATTTTGTGCAGAACTGTAAGAGAAAGTAATTATTACCTGATGTGAGGTGTGTGTGTGTGTGTGTATGTGTGTGTGTGTGTATGTGTGTGTGTGTAATGTGATTATATACTCTGAGTTATAAATGTGCAATTGTTTTTTTGTTTTTCCTCTGTATCCTGTTTATAAATCATCCCTTCTTTTACAGGTAATGTTGTGGCGGTGTGTGTGTGTGTGTGTGTGTGTGTGTGTGTGTGTGTGTGAGAGGTGGATGGAGGGTACAGATGAAGGTACAGATTACACTACTAATCTGTCCACACACCTACACCCTAAGATCATCTGTCAGAAACCACTTTAAACACCTAAAATACAGTCTACCATAAGAGGTCAAGCAATGCGTTACTGTCACTCACACACACACACACACACACACACACACACACACACACACACACACACACACACACACACACACACACAGAACTGAAGCATGGATAGTGAATAAAGAGAACACATTTTAATGTGTGTGAACACAGGTTAATGGTAACACAAGGTTAACACACACACACACGCACACAATCTTTTCACAACCTATTT
>MU551573.1:32301-34801 GCA_024362625.1 Silurus asotus | reverse complement strand
AGAAAGCTGGACAGAGGGTTGGGGTTGGGGTTAGGGTTAGGGTTGGAGAGAAACTCTGAGGCACGTGATGGACGTGAGGGTTAGGGTTGGGGTTGGAGAGAGGGTTGGGGTTAGGGTTAGGGTTGGAGAGAAACTCTGAGGCATGTGATGGACGTGAGGATTAGGGTTAGGGTTGGGGTTGGGGTTAGGGTTGGGGTTGGGGAGAGGATTAGGGTTAGGGTTAGGGTTAGGGTTGGGGTTGGGGAGAGGGTTAGGGTTAGGGTTGGGGTTGGGGAGAGGGTTAGGGTTAGGGTTAGGGTTGGAGAGAGGGTTAGGGTTAGGTTTAGGGTTGGGGTTGGGGTTGGGGAGAAACTCTGAGGCACGTGATGGACGTGAGGGTTAGGGTTGGGGTTAGGGTTAGGGTTAGGGTTGGGGTTGGAGAGAGGGTTAGGGTTAGGGTTGGAGAGAAACTCTGAGGCACGTGATGGACGTGAGGATAAGGGTTAGGGTTAGGTTTAGGGTTAGGGTTGGAGAGAGGGTTGGGGTTAGGGTTAGGGTTGGAGAGAGGGTTTAGGGTTGGAGAGAGGGTTGGGGTTGGGGTTATGGTTAGGGTTGGAGAGAGGGTTGGGGTTAGGGTTGGAGAGAGGGTTAGGGTTGGAGAGAGGGTTGGGGTTGGGGTTATGATTAGGGTTGGAGAGAGAGTTAGGTTTAGGGTTAGGGTTGGAGAGAGGGTTGGGGTTGGGGTTAGGGTTAGGGTTGGAGAGAGGGTTAGGTTTAGGGTTGGGGTTAGGGTTGGAGAGAGGGTTAGGTTTAGGGTTGGGGTTGGAGAGGGGGTTGGGGTTAGGGTTGGGGTTGGAGAGAGGGTTAGGTTTAGGGTTAGGGTTGGAGAGAAGGTTGGGGTTGGGGTTAGGGTTAGGGTTGGAGAGAGGGTTGGGGTTGGGGTTAGGGTTAGGGTTGGAGAGAGGGTTAGGGTTGGAGAGAGGGTTAGGTTTAGGGTTAGGGTTGGAGAGAGGGTTAGGTTTAGGGTTGGGGTTGGAGAGAGGGTTGGGGTTGGGGTTAGGGTTGGGGTTGGAGAGAAACTCTGAGGCACGGAGGACAGGAAGGACGCGGGACATCATGGTCTTACATTAGATCTGTCCTTCCCCTCATGTGCTCCGTCTATCTCCAAAGTGTGTGTGTGTGTGTGTGTGTGTGTGTGTGTGTTTTTCCTTCACGGGGGGCTGTATTTTAAATGTAGAATGTGTATATGTCTCTCTTAGAGGTTTATTTTCAATCTAAACACCTTACACACACACACACACACACACACACACACACAGTGTTTTTTATTTTCGCAGTGAATTCTAAGTAAATGGTGTTGAACATCTGCAGTGTCACAGAAGCAGCGAGAACTATGAGAGTTTCAGCAGGAGGAGGAATAAAGAACAGGACCACACACACACACACACACACACACACACACACACACTCTCTCTACCATGTCACTGTCATGGTTATTAATCATCTGGCAGTGAAGTGTGTGTGGAGAACATTTCTCCTGAGGTGTGGGTGAAGGGGTGCCAATAAATAATGTAGGGAAATAGACGACTTCATCCAAATTACCATCAACTTACAGATTAAACACGTGACCTTCAGTCCTTCAGACCTCGTGTTCACTTCCCAACATTTAGCTGAACTGACCAACACTAACCCTTTAATGGAAACAGACAACTGCGTTCACATCCTAAATTAGACATCTGTAGAGACACACACACACACACACACACACACACACAGACTTTATTTATTTCTTATGTTTTCCGCCTCCTCACATACTCTGAACTTTCAGCCCACTTTCTAGCAGAGTAACAAGGACAAGTCTTTATCAACGACCAGCCATGATTTCTCTCTCCCTCACACACACACACACACACACACACACACACACAATTGAAGTATGAGTCATGGGGGAGCACTTACTTTTGCCAGAGCAGGTGATTAGGAGTTAAAGTGAGATCAGGTCTCATCTCCACTGAAATCCCACAATGCACTGCAGCTGGATGCCAGGCCTCAGACTCAGACTCGCCTGGGTTCAGGGGGAAGTGATGTATGAGCTGAGGAGTGTGATGGTGAGGAAGATGAACATCTACATGCATCTTTTTCATCTCTTTAATACCCCATTCAATTTCCATCCTCACGTTTCCTCATCCTCCTCTTCCATCTCTCATTCCTCCTCTGTGATCTCTCAGGAAGAGAAAGCTGATGAACAAAGGAAGAGTGGATAAACAGTGTCATTTCAGGTGGAAGCTACTTGAGATGGTCTTCAAAGCAGCTGAATTTTGATCAAAGACTCTCTCAGGTTTATCTGCGCTGTAACCAGGCAACAATCTGAGTTCCAGGAAAAACATCTGAACAAAATGCAAACCCGTTCAGATCTGTTCCTCAGGCCTGTGAGCTGGTGGAACCCATTAGAACCCAGGAGAACCCTGACTAACTTTTACACACAGCATGCAGAGGGACAAAGAGGGGGGGGGGGGGGGGG
>MU551573.1:7500-13374 GCA_024362625.1 Silurus asotus | reverse complement strand
GGGGGGGGTTCCGGTGTTTACCGGAAGTTCATGTACGCTTTCTTTACTTAGTCACTCCGCGTTTTTTAAATCCTACAAACAAACTCGGTGCACCAATAGAGAATTTTGTACTCCTGCCGCACTGCATCACGGGTAATGTAGTTTCCCGTGGCGTCTTAGAACAAGTCACGAGGGAGACTCTACACTTCAAATCCCGACAGCCACTGCTGAGGCTGCGCAGGCGCACTGACTCACTTTCGTTTGGCCGGTTGTACGGAGTTCCTCGTGAGAACGCGGAGGAGCTGATCGGAGTGTGGACAGAGGACAGAGGACAGAGGACAGAGGACAGAGGACAGAGGACAGGAGACCCGAGACCCGAGTGAACATCAGGTCTATTCCGGAACTTTGACTGGGTAAGAGGTGTAATAATCCGGACTAGGAGCGGTTCACCTCAGAACCGGGATTACCGATAACACACACCCAGGACACGGGGGACAGCGGGACAGCGGGACAGCGTGTGGTGTCTCCAGGAGAATGGCGTGTGGAGCCACTCTGAAGCGCTCTCTGGACTTTGACCCGGTGATGAATCAGAACTCCCCGAAGAGGAGACGCTGTGCCCCACTGTCTCCATCTTCATCATCATCACCATCATCCTCTCCACGGAAATACCTGCGTCTGGAACCTTCACCTTTCAGCCAGGTGAACACCACACACACTCCAGGTGAGACCCCCAGCCCAGCCCAGCGTCTGTCCTGCGCTCGCTCTCTCTCTCTCTCTCTCTCTCTCTCTCTCTCTCTCCCACTCACTCACTTATTCACACACACACACACACACACACACACACACACACACACACACACACACACACACACACACACCCACCCACCATGGACTTCAATTAAATCAAATTTCAAATCAATTGGTATTAATTACACACACATGCATACAGAGTGTGAAATGCTTTTTATGACGGTCTGGAATGAGGGAATAAAATGGGGTGAAAAAAGAGAGAAAAAAAGAAAAAAATAAGGCAAATAAACAAAAGTATAAAAATAAGAATATATAAACACATACAAAAAATGCTTATGGCAGTGTGCAGTACAACAGAAAAACAATTTAAACATGGTTTTTGATTGTCCACAAAAGTCTGTGTGCGGAACGGTGTGGTGCAAAGTGACAGTGTGCGGAACGGTGTGGTGCAAAGTGACAGTGTGCGGAACGGTGTGGTGCAAAGTGACCGTGTGCGGAACGGTGTGGTATAAAAATATGAACTGTAAAGTGCACTGAGCTGTGTGAGTCCAGTGTCGTAGCACGGAAAGTGAGAGATGTTCAGGGAAAAAGGTCTGATGATGGAGAGTGTGGACCAGTTTTTAGATCCCGAGTGTCTCCTGGTTTAAACACCTGGCACCTTCTCTCCAGGCATTTAACCTCCTGTAGGTAGGCCGTCTCATCGTTGTTGGAGATCAGACCCACCACAACAGTGTCGTCAGCAAACTTTATGATTGTGGTGGAGTTGGAAGTGGCCACACAGTCATACGTGTACAGTGAATACAGCAGGGGGCTCAGAACACAACCCTGGGGAGCTCCAGTGCTGAGGGTGAAGGTGGATAAAGTGTGTTTTCCCACCTGTACGGCTTGTGGTCTGTCAGTCAGTCACTATAGTGTGTGTGTGTGTGTGTGTGTGTGTGTGTGTGTGTGTGTGCTTCGTTTTGTCTCCTCAGGACAAATTCTGCACAACATTAAACAGGAGTATAAACGCATGAAGAGGAGACACCTGGAGAACACCTTCACTGATCCTCCACTCAGTCCTCAGTGTTCAACCACCGGTAACACACACACACACACACACACACACACACACACACACACATGCGCACACACACACACAGTGTAACAGTGTAGTGATGATGGTGTGTGTGTGTGTGTGTGTGTGTGTGTGTGTGTAACAGCAGTGTGTGTGGGCTCGTCTCCCACTAAAGAGCAGCCGTTGTTCAGTGTGAAGCAGGTGGGTTTGATCTGTGAGCGTCTGCTAAAGGAGCGAGAGGAGAAGATACGAGAGGAGTACGAGGAAACGCTTACCTCCAAACTCGCAGGTAACCTTCATCATCACCTTCACCACCATCATCACCTTCACCACCACCATTTTAATCATCACAACCTTAATCATCTTCATCTTTACCATCATTTTTTTCTTGATAATAAATTAGATGTTGACCGATGCAGGTTTTTTTTCTTGCAGATGTGTAGAAATCAGGGAGCAGATGTGTGGAAATCAGGGAGCAGATGTGTGGAAATCAGGGAGCAGATGTGTGGAAATCAGGGAGCAGATGTGTGGAAATCAGGGAGCAGATGCGGGTGTGTGGGGGAGCAGATGTGTGGAAATCAGGAAGCAGATGTGTGGAAATCAGGAAGCAGATGTGTGGAAATCAGGGAGCAGGAGCAGATGTGTGGAAATCAGGGAGCAGGAGCAGATGTGTGGAAATCAGGAAGCAGATGTGTGGAAATCAGGGAGCAGATGTGTGGAAATCAGGGAGCAGATGTGTGGAAATCAGGAAGCAGATGTGTGGAAATCAGGGAGCAGATGCAGATGTGTGGAAATCAGGGAGCAGATGTGTGGAAATCAGGAAGCAGATGCAGATGTGTAGAAAAATTAGGGAGCAGATGCAGATGTGTGGAAATCAGGGAGCAGATGCAGATGTGTAGAAATCTGCTGTATGATGGCGATATGTAGCTGATGTTTGGTCTGGTTTTGTGCGATGAAACTGAAGTGTTAATGAAGTGGTGATTGAACATCAGCAGGCTCCAGTCAGTGCACTGATTCACTACAGCAGGGTGAAGACTCACTATAGCAATACAGTTCTAACTGCAGCATCCGAGTGAACCAATGAAATGTAGAAGGTAGGATTAATGAGAACTTATAGCTGATGGTGACGTCGGGGAACAGCAGGGGGCCACAGGGGCAGCGCGTGTTGAACGCACGTGAAATCACTGGAATCACGTGCAAACGCTGCCTGCTTTAGATCTTTAGTTGTAGCTCTTCCAGTTTCACTGTAAAGATGCAGAACACAGACTACTGCCCCCTGCTGGTACGAGACAGATCTGTTCTCTCACAAGTGCAGAACATACACACAGTTTGGTGTAACAGATGCTCCTGTCTGATAACCAACTTTACCTTCATCATCATCATCCTCACCATTATCATCACCTCCACAGGGGGAAGCTGATGTAATGCGGTGTGTATACATCGTGATGGTGTGTGTGTGTGTGTGTGTGTGTGTGTGTGTGTGTGTGTGTGTGTTTCATGTGCAGAACAATACGACACGTTTGTGAAGTTTACTCATGATCAGCTCATGCGCAGGTTTGGGGAGCAGCCTGCTAGCTGTAAGTACATCACACACACACACACACTCATACACACTCATTCATACACACACATACACACACACACACATACACTCATACATACACTCATACACACACTTACACACACTTACACTCATACGTACACACACACACACCTACACTCATACACACACACACACACACACTTACACTCATATAAACACACACATACACTCATACATACACACACACACACATACACTCATACATACACTCATACACACACTTACACACACTTACACTCATACGTACACACACACACACACACACTTACACTCATATATACACACACATACACTCATACATACACTCATACACACACTTACACACACTTACACTCATACGTACACACACACACACCTACACTCATACACACATATACACACACACACACTTACACTCATATATACACATACACTCTTACACTTATACACACAAACACACGTACACACATGCACACACACACACACTTGCACTCATACACACACACTTACACACACTTTCACACTCACACACTTACATGTGTGACATGGTTTTAAAACCCCCTCTCTCTCTCTCTCTCTCTCTCTCTCTCTCTGTGTGTGTGTGTGTGTGTCTGTGTATCAGACGTGTCATGAGTGTGTGTGTGTGTGTGTGTGTATGAGAGAGAGAGCGAGCTCCAGTGTTGTTGCTGTGTGTCCAGGTCCTGTGCTTCCCTGCATTTTCCGGACTCCACTTCAGTGTGTACGGGATTCTGTGTGTGTGTGTGTGTGTGTGTGTGTGTGTGTGTGTGTGTGTGTGTGTGTGTGTGTGTGTGTGTGTGTGTGGTGAAACAGTGGCTTTGTTTTTTTTCATCTTATATTTATACACTCTTCTCTTTAGATCTTTTTAAATCATTAACATTTTGGATTAGATTTTTTTAATGTGTGTGTGTGTGTTATAAATACGTGTGTGTGTGTTATAAATACGTGTGTGTGTGTTATAAATACGTGTGTGTGTTATAAATACGTGTGTGTGGATCACTGGTGTTTGTTGATTAAAGTTCATGTTGATTTTGTTGATGTGATTTTGTTTGCTACGAATAAAGATTTTACACAAACCTCGTGAAGATCACTGATTTAATTCACCGGAATCTGTTACTCACACACAAATAGGTGTGTGTGTGTGTGTGTGTGTGTGTGTGTGTGTGTTTCTGTACACTATTGTTTCTAAAAGAACTCCTCTGTTCCACATCATGATGATACTCCTACACCATGAACTCCATAAAGACAGTGTGTGCTGTGAGAAGATTGGAGTGGAAGACCTCATGTTCCTGACCTCCTCAGTCTCAGGAAACCCTGAAAGATCACTAATCCCCACAGACACACCCCATAATCCAGTACATCATAAACACTGCTCTGAATACACCCCGCGTGTGTGTGTGTGTGTGTGTGTGTGTGTGTGTGTGTGTGTGTGTGTGTGTGTGTGTGTGTGTGTGTGTGTTTTCTCGAGAGGGGGCGCTGTGTACCGTGTCCAGCAGCTCCGAAGGCGCCTTTCAATGACGTCATTTAGCAGGCGACCGCGTGTTCACACTATTACACTATAACAGTGTTTACAGGACACAAGAAGTGTGTGTGTGTGTGAGAGAGAAAAAAAATGGCGAGCTTCTTCAGGAGAAGCATTTCTTCACAGGTAAAGACCACAATCACATCTGCAGTGTGTTAGTATCTCTCGCGCTCTGTGTGTGTGTGTGTGTGTGTGTGTGTGTGTGTGTGTGTGTGTGTGTGTGTGTAAGACCAGTCTGTTCTCTTCTACACAGTTGGTGAGGCTCTGTGGAGGAAGTGAGGAGATGTTCATCCCTCTGCTCTCCGCTGTTCCTGTGTCCAAGAAGCAGTTAAGTACGACACACACACACACATGCGCGCGCGGTTATAACACGGATAAACAGCTCCTGTACTCGTGTATTCTAGCTAAGTTTGACCTTGAGTGACCTTTGACCTCAGGTGGACCCCTGAGTTCCGGTTGTCTGTAAGCGCTCTGGTGTGCAGTGGAATCATCTCACGTGAGGAGGACATGCTGACACAAACACAGCGTCTCACCAAGCAGGTACTGTAACCATGACGATGACGCTTCACACAGATACGGTGCTGAGATGAAGATGATGTTTAGGAGTGTGAGTTTGTCTCTGATGAAGACGGTGGAGACTGTGGTGAAGAAAAAACTCCACCAACCGACCAGTTATTACAGATAAACGATGATGAGGTGCAGTGATGAAGATCAGAGCAAACTGTAGTCCTGAGTCACATTAACTCCAGTCCAAATCCATCCTCAAAGCTCAGGGGGAGAGGGAGTGATGGAGATCAGGGGTGGGGTGCTCTCTGGTGGGTTTCTCTCTGGTGGGTTTCTCTCTGGTGGGTTTCTCTCTGGTGGGTTTCTCTCTGATTGGTGGGTTTGTCTCTGATTGGTGGGTTTGTCTCCGTCCTAGCTGAAAGTGGACGGTGTTATTGAGGACGTGAGCGCAGGACGAGGAGTTAT
>MU551573.1:0-2500 GCA_024362625.1 Silurus asotus | reverse complement strand
CAGCTGTGTTTGCACAGCAGGCTGCTGAGCCGTGTGTGTGTGTGTGTGTGTGTGTGTGTGTGTGTGTGTGTCCGATTGTGTTTTAGGACTTTAAAGGGCCCCTGATGGCAGATTATGTGTTTGATTGGGAGCGAGTGTTACAGGCTCAGGGTGACACCGGCGTCTTTCTACAGTACACACACGCTCGCCTGCGCAGGTACACACACACACACACACACACACACACAGTTGAGTTCTGTAGTTCACACTTCATTTTCTGTTGTATTTCCTGTATAACACTCCTGATGTGTGTGTGTGTGTGTGTGTGTAGTTTGTTGAGGATGAATGAAAACCAGAATCACGCACACTTTGATGCGTCTCATCTTCAGGACCACAGGAGCATCTCAATCCTGCAGCACTTACTGAGGTAGTGCTCTACTGTGTCAGGCTCAGGGACACAATCCACTACAGAGGGGAGGGAGATTTGGGACACAATCCACTACAGAGGGGAGGGAGATTTGGGACACAGCCCACTACAGAGAGGGGAGGGAGATTTGGGACACAGCCCACTACAGAGAGGGGAGGGAGATTTGGGACACAGCCCAGCAGTACTCATCCCCACCTGCTTCTCTGTTCTCAGGTACGATGAGGTTCTGCTTCAGTCTGTGCTCGAGCTGCAGCCGCGCAACCTCGTCAACTTCCTGCTCACGCTGTGGTACGCCGTTAACACACACACACACCATGTCTCACACACCGGTTTAAAGCAGATCATAATTTGTGTAATTGTGTGTTTTTAGTCACTTGGTGTCAGCAGCACACAGAGACCTACCAGTGAAAGGAAGTGCTGCAGATGTGGCTCAGGTAACTAAAATCACACACACACACACACACGTGTTGTAACCATCAGATTTGCTGGTACACTGACTATAATCTCTCCTGTTGCTCCACCCATTTTGTCTATGATTGACAGGCTCGGCTCCACCTCTTTACTGTGACCTGCTCAGTCCTGGCCAGTGGGATGAAGATTCTGGGTGTGACTCCGGTGGAGAAAATGTAGCTGTGTGTGTGGGTGTGTGTGTGTGTGTGTGTGTGTGGGGAGACAAAGTGTGATTGACTCCTGATGCCACCATGATTTATTTTACACCAATAATCTGTTACTGCCAACATCATACACACTGTTCGAACTGATCACAGTACTGGTGTGTGTGTGTGTGTGTGTGTGTGTGTGTGTGTGTGAGAATAAACGGGTAAATCACATTCACAAGATTGCAGTCAATATGTAAATGAATTCACAGCTGATTTCTACACCATAAAACTCCTATAAAATCACACTGAAATTCCAGCCCACTTCCGACATCCCACAATGCACTGCAGCAGGTTAGTGTCCAACACTGTCTAGGGGGTAGGGAGCAGCTCGAGTGCACTTCCTTTGCTGTAGGGAAGGGGGGATGAAAGTAAATTAAAAAAGGACAAACATTGATTGAACCCCTTTAAGGTAATATAAACAAGTTTCCACAGGTTCTGGTTCTGTCCAGGCTAGGCTCCGCCTCCAGCAGGAAAAGGAGGCGGAGTGAATGCAGTAGCGTTTGAAGGACACTACACTGGCGTCTTCACGCCGAGCAGCTTCTCTTTGCTCGCGCTGCCGGGATCGCTCGCTCTGCTTAGCGTGCTGGTGTCCTGTTTGGGTAAACCGTACAGGTAGATGGAGACGCAGACGAGCAGAGCGCCGCTCAGGAACGTCACAGCTGGAGGAGGAAACAAACACGGGTATAAACATCTGTACACCCTCTCAGCCAATCAGAGCACAGGGGCGGAGACACTCACTGAGCTGCAGACCGAACAGCAGGACCGAGGCGATGGTGGAGAGGACGATCGCCGCCGCCGCCGAAAAACCCTTCATTATATTATCTGTGTATTTCACCACCACTGACGTGTAGAGACCTCCGACACTGGCAAGGACTACACACACACACACATACACACACACACACAGGAAACTGTCAGCACTTGTGTTTCTGACCCCAGTGTCCCTCGTGTGTGTGTGTGTGTGTGTGAGAGAGAGAGACTCACAGATGACGAAGCAGACCCACGGTGTGTATCCAAAGAAGAAGCCTTTCTCCATCACCTGCGCTCCGTCTGTCAGGTACACACCCAGCAGTGTGATGGCGATTCCTGACAGGTACATCTGGATGTTCCTCACCCACAGAGATGTCGAGGAGCTTTTTAACACCTTCTCAAAATACACACCTGAAAACACACACACACACACACACACACACACACAGTGAGTGATGGTATCAGCTTTACAGGCTTTAAGCTGCTGTTATAAATTACACACACACACACACACACACACACACACACACACACACACACACCTGCAAATCCAGAACAGATAACCGCGATAGCGATGGCCACAAAGCCCAGGATGGGGTTCTGCTCCATCTGAGAACATTTTCATCACATCACAGAGATGTTCATGCTGCTCTACACAGTTCAGGGGTTCAAAACTCTTCATCAT
>MU551572.1:36178-62547 GCA_024362625.1 Silurus asotus | reverse complement strand
CTATCGGCGCGTGACATCATTGAGCAAACTGGTGCATCTATATGATGCTTAAATGATGCTTATGAATAGTCATATTTTTCACAATAAATGGTAAAAACTTGATTTGTCAAATCATTTCATGTAAGTTTTTTATATTTCAAGTCGCTTACATACTGCACTTTTTTAACGTTTTTTTATTAAATAATGCATATAAATATGAAAGTTTATAATTTCACAATAACCATCACGTATATAATGAAAAAGCTATATTTTGTCAAAACATGAGATGTATTATAATGTGTAATTAAAAAATGTATTTGCTACTGAATACTAAAAATGGTACTTTTTTATTTAAAACGTCAAATTTTATCTAGTGTCGTGTCTGTTTGGTATGGTATATCTCATCAGAATCTTTTTGCAAAATCTAATGCAAAAACTTTGTTTTATTGCAAAAACGAAAACATTTATGTAAACAATGTCATATTTTAGTCGGCATATTTAATTGGCAAGTTCAGTGCCAATTCGCTTGGTTTGACAAACCGCTTTCTCTTCGTCCTAGAAGCCTGAGAGTTGCGGAATCGCATTTTTAAGAAACTCCTTGTTGACAGATTTTCCAAAAATGTGCTCTTGTTTCGTTTTTTATTAATTATGACTTTTTTACCTATTTTCATTCACTTTTTGCAGTTTTCAACAATTTTTATGAAATTATGATTATAAATATGAAAATCCATATTTTTGAAATAACTAATATTTATATGAAAAATATTATATGTTGGTCAGAAAATGTTTTGTTCTATCATATCTTATCATAAACATGGAAAATTATAATGGGCAAGTGCAGTGGCGTGCACAGACCTGCAGTGGGGCAGGGGCGGAAGGACCAAAAAGGGCACTAAAAAAAAAAGACAAAAATATTACTTCAATAAACATTACCAAATGTATTTTTGTACAGATTTCAACTTATTTATGAAATTACCTGTATTTCAATCAGTATTCCTCTATCTGCTGTCGTTTTAAATATTTAAACGACTTCATCTTGATTAATTGGAATGTCTCGCTCAGTGGAGAGCAGCAGTAGGTCAGAAAGCCTTTCTTCATTACACAGACTTCGAAGACTGGATTTCACAAGTTTTAAAAAAAGAGTAATATTTATGTCAAAACTTGATTTTTATAGTCACTTTATTGTTCTGTGTTCACTTATGGCACTTTTTCAAATGTTATCCATGAACATATATTTTTTGTTTTACAATATTTCATTTTTATAATAAAGGTTAACCGAGTTTTTTTAAATGAAATTGTGATTATGAATTTGAAATTTTATATTTTAATAAAAACAATAAATATTTAATAAAAGAGTATTTTTTTAACAAACTATTGTTTGACCAGGTTTTGTGTTGAATTTTTTCACTTTCAACAGTTTTTAGTTCAATTATGCTTATGAATATAAAAAGTCATCATTTCACATTATCTTGTAAAAACTTGATTTGCCATTTCACGTTTTTTTTTTTCTTACAGTTTTTCATGAAATTATTCCTTTGAAAATAAAAATTATTATTTGACCAATTAATTTTGTTTTTATATGAGAAAAAGTTCCCTTTTTTAACAGGTTTTCAATAAATTATTCCTATGTATATAAACATTTATATTTTACCAATTTATTTCATATTCATACTAAAATAGTCATATTTTTGCCAAACATAGTTATCATGAAACCTTTTTGGTTCACTTATTGCACTTTTTTCAATGGTTTTGCATGAAAATATGCTTCTGTATATGAACATTTATATTTTACTAATAATTTGCATATTATTGTAAAACATCGTAACTGTGTCAAACAATGGTTTGTCATGTGAAAGTTTTTTGTTTACGTATTGCACTTTTGAATGGTTTATAATGCAATTATGCTATAAAAATCCATATTTTCAAATATCTCAGTTATGGATATGAAATGTAAAATTTAGATAAAAACTTTTTTTTTTTATAAAAGTCATATTTGTTAAAAAATCTTTGTTTGTCCTAACAGTTTTCATGATGTACATTTGCACTTTTTATTTAATTTTAATCATTTTAACTTAGATAAGAAGACATACTAGCTGGAGATGTGTGAGGCCAGATAAAGACTTTCTGTATACACTGTATTACTTACTAACATCATACATTTTCTATAGACACTGAACAGGCAAAGGAATGTGTGTGAGAAAAGTGTGAGGTTAAGTTTGTAATCTTGCATACCAGTGTACATTTATTCATTGCTAGAGACTCAATGCACTTTTTTTATTTCGCTCTGGATAAGGGCATATGCTAAATGCTGCAAATGTAACTGTAAATGAGATCCATCTTAACACTTATAATGGCCACTTTCACATAATGATGATTTAGCATTACACACGAAAATAATTGGATGTGTTTCCTCGGTACTGGATCGGTGATATAAAGTGCAAATGAAAAGATAAAGACAAAACAAAAACAACAGATTTCTTTTCAATTCATCCCTACATGCATATAATCCTTCATCATTACCACTCCAATCAAGGCCTTTATGGCCTGCCTTTCCATCATCATCATCAAACATGGAAACATACAAAGTACAAAAACAAAAATCAATAAAAGAATCAATCCTAAAACAAAATAGTGTTAAATTCTTAATCTTCTCAAAAAACTTTGTTGGCAGTTATTTCATCTTCTCCAAGACATCATGAGACAATTGTAACTCAGTGCTTCCTTGACTTAAGAGCAGCATTTGATACAATCAACCACAAGACACTTTTGTCAACCCTCAAGAGCCTCGGTATCCATTGTGTTCAATCAGCCTAAGTTCTCCCACACCACTTCATTGCTGCACTCCCTGCACTGGCTTCCAGTAGCTGCACATATCTGATTCAAAACACTAATGCTTTCCTACAAGGGCAAAAATGGACCAGCACCATCTTCCCTCAGTGACCTCATCACATTTCGCACTGCACCACGCAGTCTCAGATCATCCAGCACTGCTCAACTGGTACCACCTTCTCACAGAATGAAAGGTAAGGACACTTCAAGGCTCTTCTCTGTTCTGGCAACGAGGTGGTGGATTAAACTTCCTCTATATGTCTGTACAACTGACTATCCCTGACTATATAACTGAGTCCCTGACTATCTACAAGCACCGACTAAAGACCTGCCTCTTCCTGAAACACTTAAATTAGCACTTTCCAAGTTTGTAGAATTTAAAAGTTATATTTATATTAAGTTTGTAATCTGGAGTACCAGTGTAGATTTATTCATTACCAGAGACTCAAAGCACTTTTGTACGTCGCTCTGGATAAGGGCGTCTGATAAATGCCGCAAATGTAAATGTTTGTTCAATATGTCTATAAGTAATATTATCAGGTATACTGTCGGGACTCATCAACACATCAATTAAGTGGCTCTATGTTTGAATCAGTTTCGAGCAATTACTAATCAGTTACCAATAAGTCTAAAAATACCAAATATTAAACAGCCAGACTAAATGAAGAATCTTCCAGTCATGAGATGAAAAGGAGCAAATCACTTTATTGCAGTCAATATAACCCGGCCCTAGAAGGCCTTTCAGGAGTGAGCTTTTCCCAGAAGGTAGTCTTGCCTACTCTTAACAGCTCTCCTTACTACCCTTCAGTTATCACAGACAAGTGCAAATTCACATGGCAAATCTTTCACTTTTTATCCCCCAAATTTACTTCAATTTACATATTATTGTCTAACTTCTCCTCCTTACTACTTTACATACAGCAATAATTTTGCGAGTTTTTGCATATCCCACTTTTTGCTTAAATATTTCCTGGTAAGTTTATACCTTTTCTGGGTAAAATGCCACCCCTTTCCAGGAGGCCTCATTCACTTCCATACATTTCTAAATTACATGTACCATAAACATCTGATGGTGACCTTTCCTTCTTGTAAAAAATCCCCTGATCATGCATTTTACCACAAAATAACCAATCCTCCAACATCACAATCGTTTTACACCTTTTTTTTTTTTTTTCCTTCCTTGAAAAAATTCCTTTGTCTTTTCATATACTGCCTAATCCGTTAATTCTCCCTTAGTAAAATAGATTTGATTTTCTGTATTCATAGCTTTGTATTAAATTAATTGATTTTTCCAGTATTCATATTAGTTTTGTTCTATTTCCAAAATTTTTTTATCCGTGCAAAATATTCCTATTTTCTCTGACTGTATCTTTACGAACGAGTTTTCTGTTTTGAACTTTTTCTAAATCAAATCTTGCCTATATCTTAACTACAAGCTTCCTTAGTGCGTCCTGTATGTTTGTGTGTCTTGGTTATTGAACATCTTATACCACTGGTTTTTTATCAACTAACAATGTTCTGTACCTAAGATTTTGTATATACAGTGAGAAAATAAGTATTTGAACACCCTGCTATTTTGCAAGTTCTCCCACTAAGAATCATGGAGGGGTCTGAAATTGTCATCGTAGGTGCATGTCCACGGTGAGAGACATAATCTAAAAAGAAAAAATCCAGAAATCACAATGTATGATTTTTTAACTATTTATTTGTATGATACGGCTGCAAATAAGTATTTGAACACCTGGGAAAGTCAATGTTAATATTTGGTACAGTAGCCTTTGTTTGCAATTGAATTTGGTCAAATGTTTCCTGTAGTTTTTCACCAGGTTTGCACACACTGCAGGAGGGATTTTGGCCCACTCCACCACACAGATCTTCTCTTGATCAGTCAGGTTTTTGGCCTGTCTCTGAGAAACACGGAGTTTGAGCTCCCTACAAAGATTCTCTATTGGGTTTAGGTCTGGAGACTGGCTAGGCCATGCCAGAACCTTGATATGCTTCTTACAGAGCCACTCCTTGGTTATCCTGGCTGTGTGCTTCTGGTCATTGTCATGTTTAAAGACCCAGCCTCGACCCATCTTCAATGCTCTAACTGAGGGAAGGAGGTTGCTCCCCAAAATCTCGCAATACATGGCCCCGGTCATCCTCTCCTTAATACAGTGCAGTTGCCATGTCCCATGTGCAAAAAAACACCCCCAAAGCATGATGCTATCACCAGGGATGGTGTTCTTGGGATGATACTCATCATTCTTTTTCCTCCAAACACGTTTAGTGGAATTATGACCAAAAATTCTATTTTGGTCTCATCTGACCACATGACTTTCTCCCATGACTCCTCTGGATCATCCAAATGGTCATTGGCAAACTTAGGATGTGCCTGGACATGTGCTGGTTTCATTCCGTGCCATTTTTTATTTCAAACCATGACGTCTTGGTGTATTACCAACAGTAACCTGGGAAACGGTGGTCCCAGCTCTTTTCAGGTCATTGACCAGTTCCTCCCGTGTACTTCTGGGCTGATTTCTCACCTTCCTTAGGATCATTGAGACCCCACGAGGTGAGATCTTGTATGGAGTCATGACAGTCATGTTTAGCTTCTTCTATTTTCTAATGATTGCTCCAACAGTGGACCTTTTTTCACCAAGCTGCTGCTTGGCAATTTCCCCGTAGCCCTTTCCAGCCTTGTGGAGGTGTACAATTTTGTCTCTAGTGTCGTTGGATAGCTCTTTGGTCTTGGCCATGTTAGTAGTTGAATTCTTACCTATTGTATGGGTGACAGGTGTCTTTATGCAGCTAACGACCTCAAACAGGTGCATCTAATTTAGGATAATAAATGTAGTGGAGGTGGACATTTTAAAGGCAGACTAACAGGTCTTTGAGGGTCAGAATTCTAGCTGATAGACAGGTGTTCAAAAACTTATTTGCAGCTGTATCATACAAATAAATAGTTACAAAATCATATATAGTCATTTCTGGTTGATATTTTTTAGATTATGTCTCTCACAGTGGACATGCACCTACGATGACAATTTCAGACCCCTCTCTGATTTCCCTGATTTTCCCCTGATTTTCCTCCTACTTAAAATTCTTCTTTGATTATATTGATTATATGTGCATGAATGCAGTTTGATTATAGTTAAAGCATGTTGTTTGCAAGTTGGCTGCAATGCCCATATTATAATACGATTATTATCGTGCATTTTCCACTCTATATTCATTATATTCTTGTTTTTCAATTTTCCTTTCTTTTCACCCCTTCTTCCATTAGCATCTCCTACAAGGGATACCTTGGGCCAACACCCTTAGTGTGGTGCATGTGCCTGCTGGATGCTTCTACCCAAATCTGAGCCTGAACAACTGTTTGAACCTTTTTTCTCCGGCTCTCCTCTCTGCAATTATTCTCTAAACACTACCCTGTCTCCTGGAGACATACTGGTCCGTCCTATACTATGCAAATATTGTTATAGAATTTAGACCTAGAGCAGGTATCAGGGTAAGCTAAACAAAACAGGATCTTTCTGTGGACTCTCAACTATTTCAGCCCTGAATACTCAGGCAGGCTTTTGAGGCCAACAGACCTATTATTTGTACAAATCAAAGGGTGCTGTTTGGATCCTTCTTGCAGGTATTCACTGTGGCTGATAATTAGTCAGAACTCCAGTTCTGGTTGCCTTCAGACTTTGTATCAGGACATCTAGATTAGGCACAAAAGTGTGTGTTGGGTTTTATGTGGGCAGAGGAAGAGTTATTGAGATATCAGCACTAATAGAATAAACTTTTTTAACCAGGGCAGAAATGTAGTCGTCCACCATCACTTCCAGGCTACATAAGGAAGAAATGCCAGTGTGTCGCCTGGCCCATGGGGTCGGGAAAAGCCAGCCCATTAGAATTTTAAAAGGTGACAGTTTAGTAGTTGAAGATTGGGGTCATTCTCATTTCTATTACATATAGCATTGATATCACTAGCTTTCGCTGGCCTAACATGTATTTCATTTCACTTTTAAGACGTAGCAACAAGCAGCGGGTATTAAATGACCCATGTCTAGGAAAATTATCTACCTGTGCCATGAATTTACTCCATCCTGCCAAATTATCTAAATAAGAATTAGTCCAGTAACCGGCACTATTCCTATACATCCAATCATTGGGATTTTCTTCCGGCAATGGGCGAGAACAAAGAACAGACACACAACACTCAGACAATACACACAGATAAAGATAGATAAGAAGACATACTAGCTGGAGATGTGTGAGGCCAGATAAAGACTCCCTGTATACCTTACATACTAACATCGTAAATATTCTATAGACACTGAACAGACAAAGGAATGTGTGCAAAGCAGTGTGAGAACCGTCTTAACACTAACTGAGATGTAGATTGAAAAATTGTTCTGCCTAAACTAGCTCAAGTCAAGTCAAGTCAAGTGGCTTTTATTGTCATTTTTACTATACACAGTGGTACACAGTACACAGTAAAAACGAAACAACGTTCCTCCAGAACCCTGGTGCTACACTAAACAACAAAACAACATAAAGTGCATCGAGTGCAGCCTGGTGCAAACAGTGAAAACAAAAGAACAGTACAGACAGACAGAGTGCGGACAGACAACACAAGACAAGACAAAATCAAAAACCAAGTATAGCGCCGACTAGTAAACCTACTGTATACTTTAGTATACAGTATACTTTAGTATACAGTACTGTGTGAGGTGAAATGTAAAAACTATACCCAGGAAAAAGTACAACAGAACAGAGCAATGTAGTGCAAAAAAACAGCAGCAAGGAGGTGCAAAGACAGCATGTAAACATTCTATTGTGGTATTAAAGGTGCAAAAACAGCATGTAAACATTGTAAATAACATAGTATAAATAATAATAAATATATAAATGGTGGTGGAGTGGGTTGAGATGAGTGATGATTGTGTTTAGTCCAGGTTGTACAGTTCAGTAACAGTAACACACAGTGAGTGTGTGTGTGTGTGCGTGTGTGTAAGTGAGTGTGTGTGAGTTCTGTTCAGTTCTTTGTGTTGAGAAGCCTGATGGCTTGTGGAAAGAAACTGTTACACAGTCTTGTTGTGACGGCCCGAATGCTTCGGAACCGTTTTCCTGATGGTAGGAGGGTGAAGTATGTGTGTGAGGGGTGTGTGTGATCGTCCACAATGCTGTGTGCTTTGCGGATGCAGCGTGTGGTGTAAATGTCCATGATAGAGGGGAGAGAGACTCCGATGATCTTCTCAGCTGTCCTCACTATCCTCTGTAGGGTCTTGCGATCCGAGACGGTGCAATTCGCAAACCAGGCAGTGATGCAGCTGCTCAGGATGCTCTCAATGGTCCCTCTGTAAAACATGGACAGGATGGGGGGGAGGGAGGTGGGCTTTCCTCAGCCTTCTCAGGAAGTAGAGACGCTGCTGGGCTTTCTTGGTGATGGAGCTGGTGTTAAGTGACCAGGTGAGGTTGTCTGCCAGATGAACACCAAGGAATTTGGTGCTCTTGACAATCTCCACAGAGGATCCATCGATAATCACTGGAGATAGGTCGCTCTGTGCTCTCCTGAAGTCCACAACCATCTCTTTCGTTTTGTCCACGTTCAGAGACAGGTTGTTTGCTCCACACCAGGCTGTTAGCCGTTGCACCTCCTCTCTGTATGCTGACTCGTCGTTCCTGCTGATTAGACCCACCACGGTCGTGTCATCAGCGAACTTGATGATATGATTCGAGCTGTGCGTTGGTGCACAGTCGTGAGTCAGCAGAGTGAACAGCAGTGGACTGAGCACACAGCCTTGAGGGGCTCCAGTGCTCAGTGTGGTGGTGCTGGAGATGCTGTTCCCGATCCGGACTGCCTGAGGTCTCCCAGTCAGGAAATCCAGGATCCAGTTGCAGAGAGAGGTGTTCAGGCCCAGAAGGTTCAGCTTCTCGATCAGGTGCTGGGGAATGATTGTGTTGAATGCTGAACTGAAATCAATGAACAGCATTCGTACATATGAGTCCTTGTTGTCCAGGTGGGTGAGGGCCAGGTGGAGGGTTGTGGAGATGGCATCGTCCGTGGAACGGTTTGGACGATACGCAAACTGCATGGGGTCCAGGGAGGGTGGAAGCTGTGTCTTGATGTGCCTCATGACAAGCCTCTCGAAGCACTTCATCACAATGGGTGTGAGCGCGACGGGACGATAGTCATTGAGGCAGGAGACAGTCGATTTCTTTGGCACAGGAACGATGGTCGTTGTCTTGAGGCACGTGGGAACAGTGTTACTGCTCAGGGAGATGTTGAAGATGTCAGTGAAGACATCTGCTAGTTGTTCTGCACATTCCCTGAGCACTCTGCCAGGAATGTTGTCAGGTCCAGCAGACTTCCGTGGGTTAACTCTGCAAAGAGTTTTCCTCACTTCAGCTGTGGTTAGACAGAGCACCTGGTCAGTGGGAGGAGGGATGGTCTTCCTCGCCACCACATTGTTCTGTACCTCAAACCGGGCGTAGAAGTCGTTCAGCGCATCTGGGAGGGAGGCGTCACGGTCACAAGCAGGTGATGTGGTCTTGTAATTCGTGATCGCCTGAATGCCCTGCCACATGCGCCAAGTGTCTCCACTGTCCTGGAAGTGGTCGTGGATTTTCTTCGCGTGTGCGCGCTTCGCCTCTCTGATAGCACGGGACAGTTTGGCCCTTGCTGTTTTTAAGGCCGCCTTGTCCCCTGATCTGAAGGCAGAGTCTCTTTGTTTTAACAGCGCACGCACATTTGCAGTCATCCACGGCTTCTGGTTGGAGCGTGTAGTGATGGTCTTGGAGATGGTCACATCTTCAACGCACTTGCTGATGTAGCAGGTCACTGATGCACATCTTCAACGCACTTGCTGATGTAGCAGGTCACTGATGACGTGTACTCCTCCAAGTTGATGGAATCGCTGTAAGTTGCAGCCTCTCTAAACATGTCCCAGTCAGTGCACTCAAAACAGTCCTGAAGAGCAGAAGTAGCTCCTTCTGGCCAGGTTTTCACCTGTTTCAGAATTGGCTTAGAGCGTCTGATGAGCAGTCTGTATGCTGGAATCAACATAACAGAGCAGTCGTCTGAGTATCCGAGATGGGGGCGGGGCTCCGCACGATACGCATCCGGAACTCTGTCGCTGAGCCACGTCTCCATAAAAACAAAGACGCAACAGTCTCTAAACTCTCGCCGTGTGGTTTGCTGGAGTCGGATGTAGTCCAGTTTATTATCCAGGGAGCAGACGTTTGAAAGAAAAATGGACGGGATAGCCGGCCGGCTAGGGTTAGCATTTAGCCTAGCACGGACACCCGCCCGCTTGCCGCGCTTCCGCTTCCTCGAACAGCGCTTTCGAGGTCTCCTCTCCCGGCCACCGGCATCAGGTAACACCGAGGGCTGGGGGCCTGGTCTTTGTGGCCGAGGTCGCAGCAAGCCGAGGTCGCGAGGGTTGTTGATAAGGTCATCATGCAGATTGTTGGTTGCATGATGCCTGTACTGTAACAGTGTCTGGTGGTCGTACACATGAACACAGCTGACTCTGGTGTCCATGTATTGTGGAAGGTCGGGCTAAATATGGTGAAAGCACCATTTTTGGATCCGGAGACTTTTCCTGAGCAACCTTTCCAACACCTACAGATAGATATCACACATATGCCACCAGTAGGAAATTTGAGAAACCTGTTGGTTAGAGTTGACAGATTCAGTAGATGGCCAGAAGCATTTGCGTGCATGAAAGAGAGCACTAACAAAGTTGTAAAAATATTAACAAAAGAGATCATCTCTAGGTTTGGTATGTGATTGAAAGTGAGAACGACACACCTTTTGCCTCCTAAGTAACACAACATTTGGCTAAAAGCTTAGCAATTGATTTCCATTCTAATATTCCGTATCACCCACGGTCAGCTGGAGTGGTAGAGAGAACGAACAGAACCATTAAAAAACGTGTTACTAAAGAATGCATTGAAACAGGTCGAAATCGGGCTGTTGTCGGCAGTACTCATAGAAATGAGAATGACCCCAATCTTCAACTACTAAACTGTCACCTTTTTAAAATTCTAATGGGCCAGCCATTCCTGACCACATGGGTCAGGCAACATACTGGCATTTCTTCCTTAGGTAACCTGGAAGTGATGGTGGACGACTACATTTCTGCCCTGGTTAAAAAATGCAATTCTATTAGTGCTGATGTCTCAATAACTCTTCCTCTGCCACATAACACACACTTGTGTGCCTAATCTAGATGTCCTGATACAAAGTCTGAAGCATACCAAGGTAGGTAAGACGAAGTATCAGGGTCCAGCGACTGTTCTTGCTGTAAACAGAACTGGAGTACTGACTGATTTTAGCCACAGTGGATACATGCAAGCAGGATCAAAACAGCACCCCCTTGATCTGTGCATTAATTGGTCTGTTGGCCTAAGATGCCTGCCTACATGAGTATTCAGGGCTGAAATAGTTGAGAGCCTACGAAAAGATCCTTTCTTTAAAGCAGAAAGGGGGCCAACTCCGGGGTGAAGATCTGACTCACTTGACTGTTTTGATTAGCTTACCCTGATACCTGCTCTAGGTCTAAATTCTATAACAATATTTGCATAGTTGTAATTACGCTCCGAATTTTTTTAGTTCTCTTTAAACACATCATTCAGAGAGGAGAAACTGCTATGTATTGTTGAGAAATTTAGCTAGTTTTAGTTATAAAAATAAAGTAGAATGCCAAAATAAAAAAATAAAAAAATAAAGGTAGTTCTGATAAGAGGTTGACAGGTGTATTGGAGAATAGAGGTGGGGCTTCAGTTGTCGCTTGAAGATAGTCAGGGACTCCGCTGCTTGTGCAGCTGCGTTTTGGATCAGCAGTGGATGAATAGCGTTCAGGGTAAGACCTGCCAGCAGAGAGTTGCACTAGTCGAGTCTTGAAATGACAAGAGACTGAACAAGCACCTGGGCAGCCTGTGTGGACAGAAATGGTTGAATCCTTTGGATGTTGTTGAGAAGAAATCGACAGGAACAAGCCACATTAGCGACATGTGGGAAGGACAGCTCATTGTCTATAGGTACCCCAAGGTTACGAGCAGTGGCTGAAGGGGAGAGCAGAGAGTCATGAAGTGTTATTCTAAGATCTTGACCTGGAGATGAATCACCTGGGATGAGCCTTGTGGGACACCAGTGGTGAGTCTGCACGGGGCAGATGTGGATCCCCTCCATGTTACCTGGTATGAGCGACCTTCCAGGTATGAAGCAAACCATTCCCATGCGGTTCCGTGGATACCGAGGCTCTTGATGGTTGAAAAAAGTGTCTTGTGGTTGACCGTATCAAATGCTGCTGAACGGTCCAGGAAGCACTGAGTAACAATTGTCTCATGATGTCTTGGAGAAGATGAAATAACTGCCAACAAATTTTTAAAAAAAAGATTAAGAATTTAATTCTATTTTGTTTTAGGATTGATCCTTTTATTGATTTTTGTTTTTGTACTTTGTATGTTTCCATGTTTAATGACAATGGTAAGACAGGCTATAAAGGCCTCGATTGGAGTGGTATTGCAAAACCATTAAAAAAAAGTGCAATAAGTGAACAAAAAAGGTTTCATTATAACTATGGTTGGCAAAAATATGACTATTTTAATATGAATATTAAATAAATTGGTAAAATATAAATTTTTATATACAAAAGTGAATGCAGAACAATAAAGTGACTATACAAATCAAGTTTTGACAAAAATATTACTCTTTTATTAAAAATGTGATACAAAAATATAAATTTTCTTATTCATAATCATCATTTAATAAAAAAAATGTTTAAAAAGTGCAATATGTAAACAAAAAACTTACATTATGGATAATGGGCTACGAAAAATATAACTATTTTCAATAGAAATATAAAATTAATTGGGAAATTTACAGTTTCATATTCATCCAAATCATTTCATGACAAACTGTTAAAAAGTGCACAAATTCAATGAAAAACGTGACATTAAAAATCAAGTTTTAACACGTTAACCTGAAAATATAAAAGGTCATATTTATTTTTATGAAATACCATGTTTTGACATATATTTTACTATTCTAATATGAAAATTGATATGAAATAATTTCATGAAAAAAAAATCACATTTGCTATTACAAATCAAGGTTTTACAAGTTATTGTGAAATTTTGACTTTTCATATTTATAAGCATCATCAAACTAAAATCTGTTGAAAGGGCAAATATTTGTTGCAAAAAGTTATTTGACAAACAATTTAATTACACAAAATTTCATTTAAAAACAGTAACATTTTCATAAAAATGTTTGAGAAAATGTGAATTTTTATATTCATTAGCATAATTGCATTAAAAACCCTTCAAAAGTGTAACACATAAATGAAACACTTTCACAACAAACCATTTTTTTTTTTACAAAAGTATGATGTTTTACATAAATATGCAATTAATTAGTAAACTATACATTTTCATATACAGAAGCATATTTTCATAAAAATCATGCTTGGTAAAAATATGACTTTTCAAATTGGTAAAATATGATTTTTTTTATATAAAGGCATAATTTAATGTAAAAGGGTAAAAAAAAATTGAAATAATTTAATATAATAACGCGATATGACAAATCAAGTTTGAAAAAAGTATTGTGGAAAATATGACTTTTCATTAAAATAATTAAAACTAAAAACCATTAAAATTGCAAAAATTCAACGCGAAACGTGATATGACAATGGTTTAAATATTATGACTTTTTTAATAAATGATGTAAATTATTTATTAAAATATACGTGATGACAAACAATGGTTTAAAAATATTAAATAATATTAAAATATATGTGATGACAAACAATGGTTTAAAAATTTCTTTTTTTTATTTCAAAAAATTTAATTACATTTTGAAATCATAATCATACTTTTATTAAAATACGTTAACCTTTATCATAAACAATTAATGTGAAAATATGAATGTTCCAATATATAAGAATAAGTTAGTCAAAAACTTTAAAAAGTGCAAGATGTAAACGAAAAATGTTACATGAAGAAAGATGGATTAAAAATTTCTTTTTTGATAAGAATATGATTATTACGAAAAAAATAATTTTCATATTAAAAACTGTTCAAATCTGCAATAATTAAACGAGAAAGGCGTCATGACATTATGGTTAGCCTTTTTTTAAATAAAGATAAAAAAGTCAAAATTCAGGATAATTTTAAGATTGAACGTAATAAATTGATATGACATGAAAACTTTTGACAAAAAAAAGAATTTCATTAAAATGTATATTTAGAAAAATATTTTAATTAAAAATCATTGTATATTGCAATAAGTGAACGAAAAACAAAAAACTGACGAAAATGTTTTGGACATTTTTTTTTCATACATGAAACAAACGATAAAAATTGCAATAAAAGCAATGGAACATGTTTTGACTAACATATCCATTTATATTAAACAATTATAGTTATTATGAAAATATACATTTTCAAATTAATAAATGTAATTTCATGAAAATTCATAAAAAAAAACCTAAAAGAAAAACAAACTCAATTGCAATTTATAACAGTTTTTATGAAATTATGATTATGAATATGAAAATTCATATTTTTGAAATATCTAAAATATTTGTATGAGAAATTACATATTTTGGTCAGGAAATGTTTTGTTCTATCATATTTAATCAGAAACATGTACAATTATCTAGTGCAATTGCATGCAAATATACTTGGTTTAAAAAAACGCTTTCTCTTCGTGCTAGAAGCCTAAAACTTGCGGAATCGCATTTTCAGCTCAAAAAGAAACTTATTCTTGACAGCACCTAGAAGGATTTGCCAAAAATGTGCTGTTGTTTCATTTTTTATTAATTATGACTTTCTTACCCATTTTCATTCACTTTTTGCAGTTTTCAACCATTTTTATGAAATTATGATTATAAATATGAAAATTCATATTTTTGAAATAACTAATATTTATATGAAAAATATCATATTTTGGTCAGAAAATGTTTTGTTCTATCATATCTTATCATAAACATGGAAAATTATAATGGGCAAGTGCAGTGGCGTGCACAGACCTGCAGTGGGGCAGGGGCGGAAGGTTATTACTTCAATAAACATAACCAAATGTATTTTTGTACAGATGTCACCTTATTTATGAAATTACCTGTATTTAAATCAGTATTCCTCTATCTGCTGTCGTTTTAAATATTTGAATGACTTCATCATGATTAATTGGAATGTCTCGCTCAATGGAGAGCAGCAGCAGGTCAGAAAGCCTCTCTTCATTACACAGACTTCGAAGACTGGATTTCACAAGTTTTAACTTAAAAAATGACCTCTCAAATGTAAAAGTGGAGACAGGCAATGTTGCATACGTTTTTAGTAGTTCAGAAAGAGAGAGGAAAACAGACTCAATCTCATTGTCTTTTAGGCACTTTTGCATTTCCTGTTCATTACTTTTGTTGAAGGAGTATGATGCATGAAACACTTTAAGTTCTGTGAAGAACTTCTCTTCCTTAATCCCATAGAACTTACTAACTGTTCTGACAAGTTCAGAATCATCGGGTTCTACTCCTTTTGACCATTTGGATGATACTGTCAGACTGTCTAAGCATTTGAGGATAATGCCAGTTGAACTATTATCCTTTCCTTTGAATTGTCTAAGCATCTCTTGAGTAATGGTATCCAAGAAAGTGTAGTACACCCTTGTTCGGTAGAACTCCTCCAAATTCTCAGGGTGATGGTCTTTTCCTGTTGACTTGGAACTGTACTTATACCTTGCAGGTATTTTTCTGGCTCTTGACTCACCAGGTATTTTGTTAGGAAACTCAATTCCAGCAGCCTCAGCCGGCTCCTTTGCTTTTTCGAAAACAACCTTGAATTCACTTTCTGTCCTCAGTTTTTGAAGCCTTTTTAGCACTCCTTCCACCAATGTGTAGGACACTGCTAGATCCACATCTTTACGCTGAAGAGCAGCTGAGGCAACAGCAGTCTCCTGAAACACTTGGGTGGCCACCTCCAAACAAAGCATAAACTCAAAATGTATGCTGCAAAACAACATTAGAGCATTACCTGCAGCTGGATCTGGTGGATTGCTGTCTGAGATTTCTTTCAACAGCTGAATAACTGCAGAAAAGGCTTTCTGCAGTGCTTTTAAGGCATTTTCACGACAGGCCCAGCATGTGTCACCCAGCTGTTTTAATTCTCCAGCATACAACAACTTTTGCATTTCTATGAATGCAGCATGATGCTTGCTGGAAGAAGACAGAAAAGTGTTGAGCCTTTCTACCAAATAAAAAAAAGAACAATATGGGGGCTTGATTTAGCAGTCTCCACTAGGATTTCTCTGTTCTTCTGTCTTTCTTTTTCATTTTTTACCCCAAATTCTACAGCCTGAGCTTTAAAAGCTTCAACTAAAGGCCCTTTTCTATAGTTGGCCCACCTCACAATACTGATCATATGGGCTTCATTGGCTGAATGCTCATGGATCTTTTCAACAGCCTTTCAAACCGCTTTCTCTTCGTCCTAGAAACCTGAGACCTGCGGAATCACATCTTCAGCGGATAAGAAACTCATTCTTGACAGCACGTTGAAGGATTTGCGAAATATGTGCTGTTGTTATGTAACGTTTTTGAATAATTATGTCTTTCTACCCCATTTTTTGCACAAATAAATATTTATATAAAAAATGTAATATTTTGTTTGTTTTTCTTTTACGTATTCTTATCTTAAGAATTTTCATTAAATTAAATGTATTAATTTAAAAATGTATATTTTCATAATACTTACATTTTTTTATATAAACGGATGTTAGTCAATCCATGTTTCCATTGCTGTTATTGCAATTTTTAGCGTTTGTTTTATATAAAGAAATGTTTTTCTTTTAAGAATATAATAAATCTGTCAAAACTCAATATTATGTATAAAAAAAAAATTAAAAAAAATTTTTTTTTTGTCAAAACGTTTTTTTTTTAATGTAATATCAATTTAATACGTTTATGCTTATATTTAATGCTTATGTTATGACGTCTTTTTTATTTACTTATTGCAGATTTGAACAATTTTATTAAATGATGCTTATAAATATGGATATTTATATTTTCACGATAACTATCAATTTTTTTCATAAAAAAGTAAAAGTTTTTTTTAAAGGTTTTCCAATATCAAATAATTTATATTTTCACGATTACTCATATTTTTATGGTAAAGGTTGACGTGTTTTTTTTTTTAATGAAATTATGATTATGTGTAGAAAATTATATATTTAAAAAAAGTAAAAAAAAAAAGTAAAAAAGTAATTATTTTTAAACCAACATTTTTGCAATTTTAATGGTTTTTAGTTAAATGTTCCTGATGAAAAGTCATAATTTTCACAATAAATATTTCAAATTTGATTTGTCACATCGCGTTATTTTATTGAAATATTTAATTTTTTTTACAGTTTTACATTTAGTTATTCCTATGTATCAACAGAATCACATTATATATTCATAATTAAATAGTCATTTTTGCCAAGCATGGTTTTTATGAAAATATGCTTCTGTATATGTAAATTTATAGTTTACTAATTAATTGCATATTTATGTAAAACATCATAATTTTGTAAAAAATTGGTTTGTTGTGAAAGTGTTTCATTTACGTATTACACTTCTTGATGATTTTTAATGTAATTATGCTAATAAATATAAAAATTCATAAATTATCAAACATTTTTATGAAAATGTTAGTTTTTAAATGAAATATTGTGTAATTAAATTGTGTCATATAACTTTTTGCACTTTTAACAGTTTTTAGTTAGATGATGCTTATGAATATGAAAAGGAATAATTTCACAATAACTTGTAAAAACTTGATTTGTCATAGCACATTTATCTGTAAAGTTTTTCTTGAAATTATTAATTTTAATATGAAAATTAAATTAATTAATTTCATGGTATTTCATGAAAATAAATATGACTTTATATTTTCACGGTAACGTGTTAAAACTTGATTTGTCATATCAGGTTTTTCATTGAATTTGTGCACTTTTAAACAGTTTTTCATTAAATTATATTGATGAAAATGTAAATTTCCCAATCAATTTATTATTTCTAGTTTAAAAAGTTATATTTTTCTCAGGCCATGGTTTTTAATGTAAGCTTTTTGCATACATATTGCACTTTTTAAACCTTTTTTTTATTAAATGATGATTATGAATAAGAAAATGTATATTTTAGATCACATTTTTTAATTAAAGAGTAATATTTATTTCAAAACTTGATTTTTATAGTCACTTTATTGTTCTGCGTTCACTTATGGCACTTTTTCAAATGTTTTCCATGAACATATATTTTTTCTTTTACAATATTTCATTTTTATGATAAAAGTTAACTGAGTTTTTTTTTTATGAAATTGTGATTATGAATATGAAATTTTATATTTTAATAAAAACAATAAATATTTATTAAAAGTTAAAAAAAATTTTAAAACTATTGTTTGACCAGGTTTTGTGTTGAATTTTTGCACTTTCAACAGTTTTTAGTTAAATTATGCTTATGAATATGAAAAGTAAAAACTTGATTTGTCATTTCAGGTTTTTTTTATTGAATTGTTGCACTTTTTTCTTACAGTTTTTCATGAAATTATTCCTTTGAAAATAAACATTTATATTTGACCAATTAATTTTGTATTTATATGAGAAAAGCCATATTTATGTTAAAACATGGTATTTCATGAAATCTTTTTCATTTACATTAAATTTTTAACAGTTTATTTGTGAAATTATGAACATTCATATTTGCACAATAACTTGTATGGAAAGTCATTATTTTCAAACCATTGATTGTCATATAAAGTTTTGCGTACGATTTTTCCACTTGTAATGGTTTTTAGTTAAATGATGCTAATAAATATGAAAAGTCATATTTTTCACAATAGATTTTAAGAACATGATTTGTCATATCACGTTTCTTTATTAAATTATTTACGTTTTTTTTTAACAGTTTTTAATTAAATTATTCCTATGTATATAAAAATTTCTATTTTACCAATTTATTTCATATTCATACTAAAATAGTCATATTTTTGCCAAACATAGTTATCATGAAACCTTTTTGGTTCACTTATTGCACTTATTTCAATGGTTTTGCATGAAAATATGCTTCTGTATATGAACATTTATATTTTACTAATTATTTGCATGTTATTGTAAAACATCGTAACTGTGTCAAACAATGGTTTGTCATGTGAAAGTTTTTTGTTTACGTATTGCACTTTTGAATGGTTTATAATGCAATTATGCTATAAAAATCCATATTTTCAAATATCTCATTTTTATGAAAAAATTATTTTTTTTTTATTTATGGTTATGGATATGAAATGTAAAATTTTGATAAAAACAATTTTTTTTATAAAAGTCATATTTGTTAAAAATCTTTGTTTGTCCTAACAGGTTTCATGATGTACATTTGCACTTTTGTTAAATTTTTATCATGCCCAAACTTATTTCTTGGAGAGGTTTTTCAAACGAACTACGAAGCATGTTGTGCCTTTTCTGATATCAAGGCAAACAGCGCACACAGAATGGAGCAATATTTGTCTTCGGTTTATTGCATGCAACTGACAAGTATATATACAGTTGTGTTCAAAATTATTCAACCCACAATGCTGTAAATGGTTTTAGGGAATTTAGTGTACATTTGTAATTGTATTCAGAATGAAATCCTACAAGGACTTCTTAAAGAACCATATGCAACTAAAATGACATCAATTAGTTTTGTAATACAGTAGTAAATGTTTCTTTTGTGAATTCTTCATTGACATAATTATTCAACCCCTTAAAGACTACCACTCTGAAGAACAGAGGTTCAATGAAGTGTTTTCAATCAGGTATTGAAAACACCTGTGGATATCAGGGAGCAGCAATAAAGCCTAATAAGCACCAATTAGGCAGCTTTAAAATGACTGTGATACTCAGCTCCTTCTAGACATTTACTGGTGTGGTTACAAACATGGTGAGGTCAAGAGAATGGTCCAGGAAGACAAGAGAACAGGTGATTACTCTTCACATGAAGGGCAATGGCTATAAGAAGATTGCAAAGATGGTAAACATACCAAGAGACACCATAGGAAGCATCATTTGCAAATTCAAGGCAAAGGGCACTGCTAAAACGCTACCTGGTCGTGGCAGAAAGAAGATGCTGACTTCGACAGCTGTGCGCTACCTGAAGCGTAGAGCGGAGAAAAGTCCCCGTGTGACTGCTGAGAAACTGAGAAAAGATTTGTCAGATGTGGGTACTGAAGTTTCTGCTCAGACAATACGGCGCACCCTGCGTAATGAAGGCCTCCATGCCAGAACTCCCAGGCGCACCCCCTGGCTGTCCCTAAAGAATAAGAAGAGTCGACTGCAGTATGCCAAAAGTTATGTGGACAAACCACAGAAGTTTTGGGATAGTGTTCTGTGGACTGATGAAACAAAATTAGAACTGTTTGGGCCCATGGATCAACGCTATGTTTGGAGGAGGAAGAACAAGGCCTATGAAGAAAAGAACACCTTGCCTACTGTGAAGCATGGCGGGGGGTCAATCATGCTTTGGGGCTGTTTTGCTTCTGCAGGTACTGGGAAGCTTCAGCGTGTGCAAGGTACCATGAATTCTCTTCAGTACCAGGAGATATTGGATGACAATGTGATGCAGTCCGTCACAAACCTGAGGCTTGGAAGATGTTGGACCTTTCAGCAGGACAATGATCCCAAGCGTACCTCCGAGTCCACTAGAGCATGGTTGCAGATTAAAGGCTGGAACATTTTAAAGTGGCCATCGCAGTCACGAGACTTAAATCCGATTGAGAACCTCTGGTGGGATTAAAGAAAGCAGTTGCAGTGCGCAAGCCTAAGAATGTGACTGAACTGGAGACTTTTGCCCATGATAAATGGGCGAAGATACCCGTAGATCGCTGCAAGACACTTGTGTCTAGCTATGCTTTACATTTAAAAGCTGTTATAACTGTAAAAGGATGTTGTACTAAGTACTAATGTAACTGGTTTTATCTGCGTTGTGTTTTTCTTTTTGTTGTTCCGTGAAATAAAGGCACACGTCAGCTGTCGGGTTGTATCCTCAATTATTTTAATCTGACAAGAGATAACACAGTCTCTTAACAATGTGCAAACTTGCCCCTTCAGTTCTGCAACAAAAAATGTAATGCGCAACGTAATCAGCAAGTTTAACAAATCCTCATTTAAAATGATAACATGAAAATAATAGTACACACATGCAAAATAAAGTGATACATACAATTTAAACCAAAAACCTGAATGTAAAACAGATTTTTAAACAAAGATTACACTCTACTAAACAGAGCTCAAAAGAAACCCACCTTTTCCATGTGGACATAACACGAAAAGGAAAGAGGAGGTGCAAAAACAGGAAATTACGTCTGATGCTGCAATCAGAGATTTAAAGGGGTATGCACACATGTTTATATGTATATATATATATATATGAAAGCATGTTCTTTTTTTGTGTAATTCTATCTATAAAATTAACATTAGACTTTCCATACCCGTTACACTCACCCCCCCCTAGAATTACACAAAATACTGAGGACACAGAAAAGAAAGAAATTGCACACTGGTCGTAAGACTTACATGGTCAACACACAAGAATCAGTGAAGACATACAGCATGAAAAGCTACCCAAGTAAGGGCTAAAATTTTTTTGAAATTGGCCATATTCCAACACATTTTATAGACATTGACATGGTGCCCATTACACCACATGTAGACCAAGTACAAAAGTTCCAGTAAAGAAACACAAATAAACAAACAAGTAACAAATACAACATGTATCGAAATGGTAACCAATTATATTCACACATGAATGACTGGAGACCCAGAATCCAAACCTAACAAGCTTTCAAGCTGGACCATAGTTTCAATAAGTCTACATACTGGCTTGATAACTCTACCAAACCTGGTGGTATAATGATCAGCTGTATTTAAAACCTGCCCATGGGGAACACTGGAAGAAACATGAGTTTGGGATGAATGGTTGGCACCAGCCTCAGTACCATCACCAGTCACTAGCACAGGAACTTGTGCATTAGGTTCCTGTTGATCGGGCATCTGAGAATGCACCCATGAAGCGGTGCGGTCATCCTCACAAGTAGCTACATTGGAGATGTTGGACATGCATTCAGCCTGTGAGAGATCCGTTGCTTCATACTGTTCATCATCTACATGTACTGTAGACTCACTCTCACTAGTGCAAATCTGCCCAATTAGACCAACAGAGTGTGCTGCATCAGACATCTGCAAGGGAACGCAGCAGGTATGTATGTCATTGGTCTCATGACCGGAACTTAACCTGTCAGTTTCAGGCAAAGGGAGAAAGTTAACTTGCAAAAGTAAATTCCGGTGTACTGTTCGTTCATTACCAGCCCAGTCACGGATCTTATAAACATGTATGGAAGGCTTTGAAGCAACAACAGTGTACACGACTGGATTCTACCTGTCAGCAAGCTTCTGTTTCCCTCTACATCCCTTGTTAGCAACAAGCACCTGATCACCAATAGCAAGAGGCAGGCCTTTAACTCTTTTGTTGTATTGGTTGGACTGATGTCTCTGTTCCAGAATGGAATGCTGCTGTGCTAATGTCATTGCAGTTTGAAGATCATCAATGAGTGATCTGACATATTGATCATAGTCACAAACAGACTTGTCCCGCAGAACGCTTTGAAACATGAGGTCAACTGGCAGCCTTGGCACCCTACCAAACATCAAATAAAAAGGGGCGAACCCAGTTGTCTCGTGTGCTGTACAGTTGTACACAAAAGTCATGGTCTGTACCAACTGTGGCCACCTAAGCTTAGACACAGATGGAAGGGACCTCAGCATACTGCCCAATGTCCTGTTGAACCGCTCCGTACCACCATTCCCCATCGGGTAGTAGGGGGTTGTTCTAGATTTGTCGATCCCAGCCAGTTCAAGCAGCTCTGCAAACAGCTCACTTTCGAATGTAGCCCCTTGGTCAGAATGGATGCGTTGGGGAAACCCATAGACACAAAAAAAATTGTCCCACAGTTTCTTGGCCACTCTTTTCGCCGTCTGGTCTTGACATGGGAACGCATGTGCCAGCTTTGTGAAATGATCTGTAATCACTAAAACATCCACAGATTTGTTGTGTCTATCCTCAGCAGACCAGAAGTCAATGCAGACAAGTTCCAATGGGGTTGTGGTCTTAATACTTTCCAAAGTGGCTCTCGCTGCTGGCTCCGGAGTTTTGCTAAGGACACACCTTGGGCATTTCTTCACATAATCCCACACGTCACGCTCCATATTGGGCCAGAAAAACCTCTGACGGGCCAAAGACACAGTGCGTGGTTGCCCCTGATGGACAGCTAAGTCATGGACACCAGTGAGTGCTTGATGTTTTAGGGATTCGGGCAGAATGAACTGGAATCTCTTGTGCTTGGTAAGAGGGTCTTTAACAGCTCAGTACAGAATTCCATGAAGTGCTGAAAGTTTGTCCCACTGTTTCAGAATCTGCAAAACACACGGACTTTCGTTGGCACGCTCCCGTCTTGATGGTCTGCGTTTTCTGTCAACATAATACAACACTCTGCCAATTACAGGGTCTTTACGCTGATGTTCTCGCAAGTCAGCCTGTGAAAGGGAATGAAACACTTCATTTTCACCACTGATTAAAGAGTCCAAATGTTCAGCGAATGAAGTAGCTCTACATTCAGTTCCTGTGTCCCAGTCATCACAGGAGGACAGAATGGAAGACACATCAGTGGTAGACATTGAAACTTCTAGACCAACGTCAAATGCATCTGACCTCAAGTACTGCAGTTGGCAGGTAAGTCTGAACACCTCTTGCACATTTCCATCCTCAACACTGCGTACTTGTCTTAGCAATTCTGAATAGGGTTCTGACAAAAGTCGTTGACTCACCGGCCTGACAAACGGATCCCTACTGAGCGCGTCTGCTATTACGTTAAGTTTTCCAGGAACATATTTGATCTCAAAAGAATATGGAGCAAGTTTTGAGACCCAGCGCTGCTCGCGAAAATCCAATTTCGGCTTGGTCATAATGTACGTAAGTGGATTATTATCCGTCCATACAGTAAATTCATAGCCCTTAAGCCAATGGCTGAACTTGTCACACACTGCCCACTTAAGAGCCAAGAACTCTAATCTGTGTGCTGGATATTTAGATTGGCTGCGACTCAAGGCCTTGCTAGCAAACACTATCAGTCTCGCCTTGTCTTCACCAGCAGGGATCTGTGAAAGTACGGCACCTAAACCATCTAATGAAGCGTCTGTACAAAGCAGAATAGGACGTTCAAAATCAGGATGAGCCAACACTACACTATCAACAAGGGCCCTCTTCAATTCTTCAAAAGCCACATCACAGTCTGGCCTCCAGTCCTGAGGCTTTAGCTCCCGAAAAGTGCCCGCTCTCTTATGACCAGAAGCACCTTTTACCAAACGTTTTTGGCCAGCTGTTAAGTTAAATAAAGGTCTAGCAATACTTGAGCACTGTGGGATAAATGTCTGGTAGTACAAGACCATACCAAGAAACGATCTTAGTTTTTTCGGTGAAGGTGTGATTCCATTGTTCTTCATTAAATCAGCCTTTTGGAAAGCAGAGATTACCTTTACTTCCTCCTCATCGACTGAAATACCAGCACTATCTATCATATGGCCTAGAAACTTAACAGATTTTTTTAGAAAGTGACACTTTTTAGGAGCCAGCTTCAGGTTGCTGGATCTCAATCGAGAGAAAACAATCTCCAAGCGCCTTAATGCTTCCTGCTCGGATGGGGCAAAGACTAGCAAGTCATCAAGGTAGCAGAGAAGACTAGAAAAGTTAAGGTCACCAAAAATGCTGAGCATCATGCGCATGAAAGACCAGGGACTGATGCAAAGGCCCTGAGGGAGGCGGTTGTACTCGTATAAACCCATCGGTGTTGTGAAGGCAGTGTATCGCCTGTCAGACACATGGAGTGGAATGTTGTAAAACCCCGAAGTCAAGTCCATGGTACTGAAAAAGGCATTACCTCCCAAAGCTGCAAGACAGTCAGCCTGATATGGCAGAGGGTGGGCGTCTTTGATGGTTTTAGCATTGAGCCAGTGAAAATCAGTGCAGACCCTTAAATTACCATTCTTCTTCCAGACCATTACTAAGGGCGATGCATACTCACTGGTGGACTTACTGATTATACCTTTCTCCTCCATCTCTGACAATACTTCTCTCAATCTCTGGTAGTGAACAGGAGGAATACGGCGATAGGGCAGACGGAAGGGGTGCTCATCAAAAAGATGTATCCTATGCACGAAATCCTTTGCCTCTCCACAATTTAACCTATCTTTGGAGAAAACATCATTGTAAGATGCAACAAGGTCTGCTAGTTTTCTCTTCCACACTTCGGAAACTTCACATCCCTCTGTGTCAATGTCTGTTAGACCACAGTCTTTCAACAACTGTGCAGGGCTAGAGGATAAGGCCATGTCATGGGCATTCGAATCAGGAACGTCAATGTAGGTTCTACTTAAACCCTGCGCAATCGTGAGATCCTCGACAGCTAGACAGGTGGAAACGTCAGCCAGTTTGGAGTTACGACGAAGCGTAACTGATGTAAAATTAGGGTTAAGGATCTGGGAAGTAGAGTGATTGCTTGACAGAGTTTCACAGTACCAAGCTTATCGGGCTGCTGAACACCAGACCATCGGGAGATACAGCTCAGAAGCTCAAGGAATTGCTCACACTCAGGATTACTGTTGTTACACGAAACGAGCTTCCAATACTTGTCATGAGATCTCATCTTCTGCAGAATGCATTTGATTACATTGCTTCCAATTATAAACTTGTTTCTCTGTCCAGTCACCACAAGAGTTGGAACGACAAACTTAAATCCATAGACCTCAATTTCCATGTCGTAAATACACTTTGGCTGAATTTTAAGGCCACCACAGCCAACTAGAACCACATTACTTGGAGTCGTTTGGGGATGCGGAAGAAGACCGTTAGCCCGCAACTTGGACTCGCCCACTTCACTTAGTGTGCAGGACATACTACCAGAATCCAGTAACCCCTTTAATGTGTATTGGCCACAAACTGACACAGGAGCATAAAACAACTCACTTGCCCCATCAACTCTCTGAGACCCCACATATAAAACAGTTTTGTCTTCTGGCAATAGCCTGCAGCTGTTCACAAATACATTTTGCACATCTGTCTCTTCTGTGAGTGGGGGTGTAAAATCGCCCATGCTACCCCTCTCATCACCCGGGCCATTTAGTTTAACTGAACGGTATCAGAGGAAGTCGCAGGGCATGCCGCTTTAGGACAGTCACTCTTGAAGTGGCCTGGGCTGAGACAGTGACGACATAGTCTTTGACGTCTACAATGCATGTAAGTAGTGTGTTGATTGGATCCACAGACCCTACATACTGAGCTTGAGTTATTCCTGAAGTCTGAAGTTTTGTTCACCTGGACCTGTTTTGGTGTGGATAATGAAGCAGTGCACAAGGACAAGACTCTATCCATCATGCCGACCATATGATGATAACTGGTGTCTGGAGAGAATGGAACAGCATTAGGATTAAGGTGATTCACAGGAGGCAGTGACTGAGT
>MU551572.1:0-30744 GCA_024362625.1 Silurus asotus | reverse complement strand
ATGTTTAGCTTCTTTCATTTTCTAATGATTGCTCCAACAGTGGACCTTTTTTCACCAAGCTGCTTGGCAATTTCCCCGTAGCCCTTTTCAGCCTTGTGGAGGTGTACAATTTTGTCTCTTGTGTCTTTGGACAGCTCTTTGGTCTTGGCCATGTTAGTAGTTGGAGTCTTACTGATTGTATGGTGTGGACAGGTGTCTTTTATGCAGCTAACGACCTCAAACAGGTGCATCTAATTTAGGATAATAAATGTAGTGGAGGTGGACATTTTAAAGGCAGACTAACAGGTCTTTGAGGGTCAGAATTCTAGCTGATAGACAGGTGTTCAAAAACTTATTTGCAGCTGTATCATACAAAAAAATAGTTACAAAATCATATATAGTCATTTCTGGTTGATATTTTTTAGATTATGTCTCTCACAGTGGACATGCACCTACGATGACAATTTCAGACCCCTCTCTGATTTCTAAGTGGCAGAACTTGCAAAATAGCAGGATTTTTTTACTTATTTTCCTCACTGTATATGTGTGTGTGTCTGTGTGTGTGTGTGTGTGTGTATGTATATATATATATTACACGCCACTTTAGTACTAATTTTTTACACTGTATTTAGTATTGCATAAGATATTTATCATTTATTTGGTAAAATACGTCTCTCCATAATTTGGACTGGACATCTGTACCTGTGACCACATTTGATTTTTTTTAAAGCCAATACCTTGTGCTGTGCTTATATTAATTTGCTCTGTACTTTTTAGAGGAAACTGCTAAGTTTATAACTTCTGAGTCTCAATAAAGCACTGGATTTACTGCTTACTCAAGCACAGCATCGTTTGAATTTAAAGCCTGCACTGAAATTTAGTAATGTTCAGAACTTGGGTAGGGAGTACAGGTGTGAGAGAGAGAGAGAGAGAGAGAGAGAGAGATAGATAGATAGATAGATAGATAGATAGATAGATAGATAGATAGATAGATAGATAGATAGATAGATAGATAGATTTTTTCCTCCTACTTAAAATTCTTCTTTGATTATATTGATTATATGTGCATGAATGCAGTTTGATTATAGTTAAAGCATGTTGTTTGCAAGTTGGCTGCAATGCCCATATTATAATATGATTATTATCGTGCGTTTTCCACTCTATATCCATTATATTCCTATTTTTAAATTTTTCTATCTTTTCACCCCTTCTTCCATTAGCATCTCCTACAAGGGATACCTTGGGCCAACACTCTTAGTGTGGTGCATGTGCCTGCTGGATGCTTCTACCCAAATCTGAGCCTGAACAACTTTTTGAACCTTTTTTCTCCGGCTCTCCTCTCTGCAATTATTCTCTAAACACTCCCCTGTCTCCTGGAGACATACTGGTCTGTCCTATACTATGCAAATATTGTTATAGAATTTAGACCTAGAGCAGGTATCAGGGTAAGCTAAACAAAACAGGATCTTTCTGTGAGCTCTTAACTATTTCAGCCCTGAATACTCACTTAGGCAGGCTTCTGAGGCCAACAGACCTATTATTTTTACAGATCAAGGGGTGCTGTTTGGACCTTTCTTGCAGGTATTCACTGTGGCTGATAATCAGTCAGAACTCCAGTTCTGGTTGGCTTCAGACTTTGTATCAGGACATCTAGATTAGGCACAGAAGTGTGTGTTGGGTTTAATGTGGGCAGAGGAAGAGTTATTGAGATATCAGCACTAATAGAATAAAATTTTTTAACCAGGGCAGAAATGTCCACCATCACTTCCAGGTTACATAAGGAAGAAATGACAGTGTGTCGCCTGGCCCATGGGGTCGGGAAAAGCCAGCCCATTAGAATTTTAAAAGGTGACAGTTTAGTAATTGAAGATTGGGTTCATTCTCATTTCTGTGAGTACTGCCGGGAGAACAACAGTCCAATTTCAGCCTGTTTTAATGCAGGCTTTAGTAATAGGTTCCTTATTGGTTCTGTTTGTTCTCTGTACCACTTCAGCTGACTGTGGGTGATAGGGAATATTGAAATAGCAATCAATTGCTAAGCTTTTAGCCATAAGTTGTGTTACCTTAGAAGCAAAAAGTGTGCCGTTATCACTTTCAATCACACTAGGAATACCAAACCTAGAGATGATCTCTTTCGTTAATATTTTGACAAATGTTTTAGCGTTTTCTGTTGCACATGCAAATGCTTCTGGCCACTTACTGAATTTGTCAACTATTACCAACAGGTATCTCAAATTTACTACAGGTGGCATATGTGTAAAATCTATCTGTAGGTGTTGGAAAGGGGCTTCAGGAAAAGTAAGCGCAGTATGTTTTACAAGCCGATGTACGTTAGTTTTGGCACAAGTCAAACATGAATCCAACTCTGTTTGAGCTACATCAGCAATACAGTATAATGCGTTTATAGCCTGTATGACTTTAGCTATGCTAATGTGTGACATCCCATGGTAATGCTCCACCAACACTATTTAAGCTAGTTTAGGCAGAGTAATTTTACCATCTACATCTCTAATAATACCAGCAGAATCTGATTTACATTGTTTGGAAGCCCAATACTTGATGTCCTTCTCAGTAGGCTGACTCTGAAGTATTTTTAGGTCAATGTCTGGTATATTGGAGATATGTGCTGTGTCCAAATCTACTGGTTGTTTTGCTGCTTCCTTAGCTACTTTATCCGCTAATGTGTTTCCCTGAATTTCCTCTGAATCACCTGTGGCATGTCCTTTAACCTTCACTATGGTCATTTTGGCAGGGAGTTGAACAGCTTTTAAAAGGTTTCCTATGAGATTAAAATGTGCTATGTGCTTTCCATCAGCTGTTTTAAAGTGTCTTTGCTTCCTTGTTTAGGCAAAATCATGCACAATACAATAAGCATACTTAGAATCAGTTTATATAGTCACTACTTTACCTTCAAGCAACTGACATGCTCTTGGGAGTGCCACTAACTCTGCAGCTTGTGGTGATGTGTATGGTAATGGTTTAACCACAACTATTACACCAGGTAATTGTACAACCGCTTTTCCACATGAATACACACCATCAGAAGGGTTTGAACATGAACCATCTACATATAGCCAATCCCCTTCTTCCAGGGCAGTATCTAAAAGATCGGGCCTACAAAAGGTCTCTTGTTCAATGTGTTTAAGGCAATCATGTGCAGCGTCAAAACGATTTAAGTCAATATCGTCTAGCAGATTACGCAGAGCTACTAAAGCTGAATGAGGCGGAGAAGAAGGCTTAATTCTTAAGTTTTCCGTTGCCAAGAGTGTGGTTTCATAACCAGTTCTACGTTGTGCTGTTATATGTTGTGTGTTGAGGTTGTGTAAAATATCTGTTACCTGATGTGAGGTGTACAGCATCAAAGGATGTGACAGCACCGTTTTCTAAGCATCCCGGTTCATCAGAGCAGCCACTGTACGCGAGCACAAAGGCAACCCTTGTGATATGTTGTCTAAAGATTTGGAAAGATACACAACAGGGCGATATCTGTCACTGTGTTCCTGGGCTAGGATCCCTGCAGCCATACCACCACGTTCGTGCACATAAAGGGGAACAGGCTTAGCATAATTCGGAAGACCTAGAGCTGGAGGAGACTGTATAGCCTTCTTGAGGGCAGCAAAACTGTCAGTCATTTCATGAGTCCACAGAATAAGATGTGATGGAGGAGCTTTGTGGTCAGTAGCACTACGCAAAACTTTATTATGCTGTGCGCAATCAGGGATTCATGCTCGGCAGTAGTTCATCAGTCCCAAGAAGCTCTGCATCTGTTTCACAGTGTGAGGTCTTGAAAACCTAGTCACAAGCTGTATTTGGTCCTGCGATATCTTACTTTGGCCTTCTGAGATCACATGGCCTAGATATGAGACCTTTCTCTTCACCCACTCTAGTTTCTGGTGTGAAGCTTTAAATCCAGCCTGAGCCAGGACATTGCAGACAACCACTGATGATTTGTGGCAGTCCTGCTCAGTCAGTTCTGTAACAAAGGATGTCATCTGCGTATTGAAAAATGCAAGTTGTTTCTGGCAGGTGGATATCAGCCAAAGTTCTGTGCACTACAGTGGAGAATACAGCTGGCGAGTCAACAAAGCCCTGAGGAAGACGGGTCCAGGTAAATTGACTCCCCCTATAGGTAAATGCGAAAAGCGGCTGCGTCTCTGAGGCCAAAGGGACACTGAAAAAAGCAGAACAAAGATCAATCACAGTAAAAAATTTGTGAGTTGCTGGTATAGAGTTAACAATGGTAGCTACATTGGGCACCAAAGGAGCTAACGGAATAACCATTTTATTAATCTTACGTAAATCTTGTGTTAGCCTCCTGCATTTTTTATCTGCCTTCAAGACGGGATTAATCGGTATGTTATCAGGTAAATGTGTCTCGATCAAAACACTTTGTCCAATAAATTGTCAATAATTGCTCCAGTTATTGACAATTTATTGCTCCAGTTTTGTCCAATAAATTGTCAATAACTGGAGCAATGCCAACATTCTTCTCTTTCAACAATATTGTTTCACAAAAACTGGATGGTGTGTTTTCATGAGTGCATGATACGGTTTTACCTGGATTAAACCTGCCTCATCTTTGTGAGAGGCCCATGATTTAAGATTCACTTCACCTACACCACAATATTCACCCCCAGCAATTAAAAAAAACAGGTAGCGCCAGTATCAGCAAGAAAAATATAGACTTTATTGTCTATGCGCAACGTGACATTAGGCAAAGTCGAAGGGTGATTACTGTAGGATAAAGTTATCATAGAAAAATCATGAGGTTCATCGGTCCATAGGCTGCCCTATACAGGCATCCACTGAGGAGGATATTGCTGCTGTGTGGGCCTCTGCACAACTGCATGCTGGTCTGTATTCTCTACTCGCTTTCTACAAACTTTAACCCAATGACCAGACTTCCCACAAAAGTTGCACCTCCCCTTTTTCCTAAAACCTCCTCCTTGAGTTTTGTACTGTGGCTGGAATGCACCACTTCCTGTTGCAGCAAAGAACATAGTGGCTTCATACTTAACTAAACCAGAAGCAGACTGAAAACCTCATCTAAATCTCTAAGTCTAGCACAGAACTGATCTACCGACATCTCGAGCAATCTGTCTATCGTGATGCGAATCACTTGAGCCTGAGAAGCTTTCTATTTAAACAAGTATTTATAAACAACACATTGTGTGTATCATCGGTTGGCAGTTTAGAATCATTCTCCCATGCTGCTTAAAAACCCACCACAAAGGCAGACGGCGTTTCTTTAAAACCCTGCTTAGTGTTAGCTGCATGTGAAATGTCACACTTGGATGCTATTCTGTTATCTAGAAAATCCTTTAACTCATTATACATTTGCATTACATTGGCATCATTTTATGTTAAATGTGCATACCGAGTGTGGCTTTTTAAGATCTGTATATATTTTGTGGGGTTAGTTAGAATAGGAGTCTCCTACATATAGCATCGATATCACTAGCTTTCGCTGGTCTAACATTTATTTTATTTCACTCCCGTACAAATGCAAAAGCGGGTTTAAAGACGTAGCAACAAGCAGCGGGTATTAAATGACCCATGTCTAGGAAAATTATCTACCTGCGCCATGCATTCACTCCATCCTGCCAAATTATCTAAATAAGAATTAGTCCAGTAACCGGCACTATTCCTATACATCCAATCATTGGGATTTTCTTCCGGCAATGGGCGAGAAATGTCATGACTTATCTTCTTAACACAGAACAAAGAACAGACACACAACACAACACTTAGACAATACACACAACACTAGGCACCAGGGGAATTCCAGTCTTTAAACAAGAAAGGTAATCCCGTCACTCCAACTGAATCACAAATTTTGTAAATTAGAAGAAAAAAAATGACTATAAAGCCAAAACAAGATTAAAGTCTTTTGAAAGTCTTTTCAAAATGTCCCTTTTTCTTTAGTTCCTTTTCTGTTTTCTCTCTCTTTTTTTTTATTAATTTATTTACTTATTTACCTATTTTTCTTGAGCATATAAAAATTATTGTGGATTATTTTGGATACTTCAGACAATATCGCCTATATTAAACAGACCATGAAAAACGTCTTCTAATCTTGCATCTTACGTCTAAGGTGAGGAAAACATCGTCGCGGCGAAATCATCCCACCAAAGGAAATTGTTATCGTTAATTAAACATTTAATGCATAACCAAGACACGAACACACATGCAGCCCTATTGGCTGGCAAATGGGACAATCCCAGCAAACAAGTAAGTATCCTAAAACTTACCTTGATGCATAATCTCTCCCTTTGGATATTGCCGGAAAGTATCCCAATTCGGACACCAAAACTTTTAGATTTTTAATCATGCCTAAACAAAACTTAATTTTTGAAAAGGTTTTCCATACAACCTGCGATGCCTGTAGTGCCTTTCTGATCAGGAAATAATCACACAGCACACAGCAAATGTTCTTCTTTGGTTTATTGCTGCCTGCAATAATCTTTCCAATGTGTACACACATTGGAAAGAAAGCTGACCCAAAGATGTTTCCTGTTTAGACAAGAGGATATACTAGCCGGAGATGTGTGAGACCAGATAAAGACTCCCTGTATACCTTACATACTAACATCGTAAATATTCTATAGACACTGAACAGACAAAGGAATGTGTGCAAAGCAGTGTGAGAACCGTCTTAACACTAACTGAGATGTAGATGGAAAAATTGTTCTGCCTAAACTAGCTTTAATAGAGTTGGTAAAGCAATACTATGGGATGTCACACATTAGCATAGCTAAAGTCACACAGGCTATAAACTCATCATACTGTATTGCTGATGTAGCTAAAACAACCACGCTAATGTTAGATTCATGTTTGACTTGTGCTAAAACTAACATACATTGACCTGTATGACATGATGCCCTTACTTTTCCTGAGCAACCTTTCCAACACCTACAGATAGATATCACACATATGCCACCAGTAGGAAATTTGAGAAACCTGTTGGTTAGAGTTGACAGATTTAGTAGACAGAGGTGGGAGACTCTAGTCAAATGGCTTGACTCGAGTCAGACTCGAGTCACAATTTTCTGGACTTGAGACTTACTTGACTAGATCTCTGAAAAGACTCGACTTGACTTTAGACTTGCTCCTTGTGACATTAGACTTGACTCGGACTTGTGCCTATTTACTTGAAACGACTTTTTTTTTAATTATTGTGATTTTTTTTTATATATTTAAGAATGGACTATATATTTTTCAATAAGTCGGCGAACCCAATCCACTCTTCCGCATGCGTAAATCGCTAGACGCTATCCGGAATCCGCTTGCCACCTGCCAAAACAGCAGATCCCTCCGCGGACAAGACAACATGTACACCGCAACAACACCAGCCCCACCCCCGAGGATAATAAAGTTCGGGTTTAGAGATTACGTGGACATGGCCAGTTTGATTTTTTTCGGAAATGCAATTCACTGTAATTTGCCTTCACATTGGCATTATTTTAAACTGTCCAAACATCACAGTTTAACATTGAAGTGGTCAAGGGTTAAAGTTGTTATGGCCAAATACATTAATCTGGTTTATTGTACGGTAAATATCTCCATAAATACTGGGGCATGACCTAATAGTTTGTTTTTTTTGTTTTTTACATTATTAAAGATATTATAAAATTAATGAAAAGCCCTAGAGTAACATGATCATAATAGTTTGTGAGTAACTCTTAACAGAACAAACAATGTTGGGTTCATCACCTTTTAAAAACCACTGCCTCACAGTAAGATAATTTTTTTTTCTGATATTGACTTTGAGTATGCAACCTATTGTTTGGTGTCTGATGAGATGACAGAGTAAACTTTACAATTATAGGTATTATTATGACTATATGTTGAGATGGGGACATGTGACTGTTCACTCCATGTTTACACAGATAAATCAGGGTATTGATAGATAAAAATGATCCAGTTTAACAACTGTAGTTCTGACTTCTCCTGAGAAGGGAACATCAGCACATTCTACTGTCTAAAAAGCTTACAATTAATTCTTGTTTACTTGTTCATTTAATTTATTTTTATTTTAGAGCATTTAAAGTGCTTCTTAACAATATTTTATTACACACAAGTTAATTTATTTATTTTTGTAACCCATCACCAGCCCTTTGTGTCTAAATAAGTAATAAAAGTCCCTGAGTTAAAAAAATGTGTCAAACAAATCTGTATGCGACTTGGTATGACTTGATGACTAAGTTGGGACTTGATTTGACTTGACTTGACAAAGAGTATGACTTGACTTGACTTGACTTGAACCTTACAACAGAATGACTTACTCCCACCTCTGTTAGTAGATGGCCAGAAGCATTTGCGTGCATGAAAGAGAGCACTAACAAAGTTGTAAAAATATTAACAAAAGAGATCATCTCTAGGTTTGGTATGCGATTGAAAGTGAGAACGACACACCTTTTGCTTCTAAAGTAACACAACATTTGGCTAAAAGCTTAGCTATTGATTGCCATTCTAATATTCCGTATCACCCACGGTCAGCTGGAGTGGTAGAGAGAATGAACAGAACCATTAAAAAACGTGTTACCAAAGAATGCATTGAAACAGGTCAAAATTGGGATGTTGTTCTCCCGGTAGTACTCATAGAAATGAGAATGACCCCAATCTTCAACTACTAAACTGTCACCTTTTTAAAATTCTAATGGGCCAGCCGTTCCTGACCACATGGGTCAGGCAACATACTGGCATTTCTTCCTTATGTAACCTGGAAGTGATGGTGGATGACTACATTTCTGCCCTGGCTAAAAAATGTAATTCTATTAGTGCTGATGTCTCAATAACTCTTCCTCTGCCCACATAAAACCCAACAAACACTTTTGTTCCTAATCTAGATGATTGGATGGATCCAGCGACTGTTCTTGCTGTAAACAGAACTGGAGTTCTAAATCTAAACCATTACCATACACATCTGCACATGTTGCAGAGTTAGTCACACTTACAAGAGCATGTCAGTTTTCTGAAGGTAAAGTAGTGACTATATACACTGGTTCTAAGTATGCTTTTGATGTTGTGCATGATTTTGCCTAAACAAGGAAGCAAAGACACTTTAAAACAGCTGATGAAAAGCCCAAAGCACATTTTAATCTCTTAGGTGACCTCATAAATGCTGTTCAACTCCCTGCCAAAATGATCATAGTGAAGGTTAAAGGACATGCCACAGGTGATTCAGTGGAAATTCAGGGAAACACGTTAGTGGATAAAGTAGCTAAGGAAGCAGCAAAACAACCAGTAGATTTGTCCACAATACATACAAATTCTGAGATCCAGATGATGACACATATCTCCAATATACCAGATAGTGACCTAAAAAAATACTTCAGAGTCAGCCTACTGAGGAGGACATAAAGTATTGGGTTTCTAACCAATGTAAATCATATTCAGCTGGTGTTTTTAGAGATGTAGATGAAAAAATTGCTTTGCCTAAACTAGCTTTAATAGAGTTGGTAAAGCTTTACCATAAGATGTCACACATTAGCATGGGTCGAGCGACGCACTGACATTTCTTCCTTATGTAACCTGGAAGTGATGGTGGACGACTACATTTCTGCCCTGGTTAAAAAATGCAATTTTTTTAGTGCTGATGTCTCAATAACTCTTCCTCTGCCTACATAAAACCCAACACACACTTGTGTGCCTAATCTAGATGTCCTGATACAAAGTCTGAAGCATACCAAGGTAGGTAAGACAAAGTATCGGGATCCAGCGACTGTTCTTGCTGTAAACAGAACTGGAGTTCTGACTGATTTTAGCCACAGTGGATACATGCAAGCAGGATCAAAACAGCACCCCCTTGATCTGTGCATTAATTGTTCATTGTCCTAAGAAGCCTGCCTACATGAGTATTCAGGGCTGAAATAGTTGAGAGCCTACGGAAAGATCCTTTCTTTAAAGTAGAAAGGGGGCCAACTCCGGGGTGATCTGACTCACTCGACTGTTTTGATTAGCTTACCCTGATACCTGCTCTAGGTCTAAATTCTATAGCAAAATTTGCATAGTTAGGGCCCGAGCACCTATGGTGCGGAGGACCCTATTGTAATTGTGTTGTTTTTTAGGGCCCGAGCACCGAGGAGCAGGCCAGAATGGCCTGCACCAGAGGTGCGAAGCCCTATTGTTTTCCTTAGAATTTATTATTTTTAGGGCCCGAGCACCGAGGAGCAGGCCAGAATGGCCTGCACCAGAGGTGCGAAGCCCTATTGTTTTCCTTAGAATTTATTATTATTTTTTTATTATTATTTTTTACACACGTTGGTCATTAGAGGTCCCTTAACATACTCGAAAACTCTTGAAATTTGGCACACACGTCAGAGTCCTTTGTCACTATAGCCGGACAAAGGGTGGAATATGGGCGTGGCAAGAATTTTTGATATCTCAAACGCTGTTCCCATGGTACCGCGTCAAACTTTACTTTTATTTCAGGCGTATTTAAGCACTTGGCATGCACTTTGTGTGCCTCAACATGCTCGAAAACACCGGAAATTTGGCATAGATGTCAAAGTCGTCTGGCTTTAGGACCGGTCAAAGGCTGAAACATAGGCGTGGCAATAGGGCTCTGTAGCGCCCCCTGAAATGAAAAAACAAATATTGGTGCACAGATCCGGCAAACATGTACGCACATGTTCGAGAGTTGGTAGGCATATAGATCTCATTGACACAAACAACTTTCACTATCAAACCTATTAGCTCCGCCCAACAGGAAGCCGGCCATTCTGGATGGTTTCAAAAGTGCATGTGGTGAACTTTTAAATACTCCTCCTAGGGAATTCATGCGATTGACATCAGAAGTGGTAAACATGATGCCGAGACATTGCACTTGCTAAATTGTGAAGGGATTTTTGATCTCTCGAACGGTGCTGCTATGGCGAGGCGACAAATTTATGGCGAATTCGGAGAACAGGAAGTGTTTAATATCTAAAGCAAAAAATGTCTTATTCGGACGACAAGCGGTGTGTATGTTCGGCCAAGGATCCCGATCGCATCGATGTGCCTATTGTGAATCTCGGACATAGCGCCACCAACAGGCGCCAGGAAGTGTGTCAGTCACAAAAGGTGGATTTTTTGACAGTTGCATGTGGTGAACTTTTAAATACTCCTCCTAGGATATTCATGCGATTGACACCAAACATGGTCATCATGATGCTGAGACATTGTAGATGATAAATTGCGAAGGGATTTTTGATATCTCGAACAACGTTCCCATGGCAATGCGTCAAACTTTACTTTTATTTCAGGCATATTTAAGCATTTGGCATGCACTTTGTGTGCCTTAACATGCTCGAAAACACCGGAAATTTGGCACAGACGTTACGTCGTCTGGCCTTAGGACCAGTCAAAGGCTGGAACATAGGCGTGGTAATAGGGCTCTGTAGCGCCCCCTGTAATGCAAAAACAAATATCGGTGCACAGATGGGGCAAACATGTACACACATGTAAGAGAGTTGGTAGGCATATAGATCTCATCGACCCGAACAACTTTCACAATTAAACCTATTAGCTCCGCCCAACAGGAAGTCGGACATTTTGGATGGTTTCAAAAGTGCATGTGGTGAACTTTTAAATACTCCTCCTAGGGAATTCATGCGATTGACATCAGAAGTGGTGAACATGATGCCGAGACATTGCACTTGCTAAATTGTGAAGAGATTTTTGATATTTCGAACGGTGCTGCCATGGCGAGGCGACAAATTTATGGCGAATTCAGAGAAACAGGAAGTGTCTAATACTCAAAGCAAAAAATGTTTTATTCGGATGACACGCAGTGTGTATGTCCGGCCAAGGATTCCGATCGCATCAATGTGCCTATTGTGAATCTTGGACATAGCACCACCAACAGGCGCCAGGAAGTGTGTCAGTCACAAAAGGTGGATTTTTTGACAGTTGCATGTGGTTAACTTTTAAATAATCCTCCTAGGATATTCATGCGATTGCCACCAAACATAATCAAAATGATGGCTAGACATTGTAGATGATAATTTGCAACGTGATTTTTGATATCTCGAACGCTGTTCTCATGGAAACGCGTCAAACTTACATTTTATTTCAGGCATATTTAAGGCTTTTGGCGAGGGCCCGCCATCGCTGCTTGCAGCTATATTTTATTATTATTATTATTTGCATTTTTTTTCATCGAAAACTCACGAAACTTTGCATACACAGCGAACAAAGTCGAAAGATTAGGTACGCCATGTTCCTCGAAAGTGGATGTGGCAGAACCGGCTCAGTAGTGCCACCTATACACGTTCAACGGTGTGTGGCTCGAGCTATGTTTCATGTACATATCTGAAAATCGGTACACACATGTAACACACTAAGACCTACACAAAAGTCTCTTGGTACAAAATCCGACACCCAACAGGAAGTCGGGTATTTTTAATTGTACGGGCAAATTTTTGGTCGATTTTGCCATTCGCACATGTCGTATTTTAACAAACTTCTCCTAGAGATTTGATCAGATCAACACCAAATTTGGCAGGCATTATCTAAAAGCCTTTGCGATGTTAAATTGCAAAGATCTAGAGTTTTCATTAGAGGGCGTGTCCTTGGCGGTCTGACAAATTTTGACGATTCACCATGAAAACGGAAGTTGCTATAACTCGGACATACAATGTCCAATCTGCCCCAAACATCACATGATTGATAAGACTCCTGATCTGACCAGATCTAGATTTCCATATTTAGTAATAGTCATAGCGCCACCTGCTGGCAACAGGAAGTGACATGTTTTACTGTGCAATGAACTACTCCTAGAAATGTATTGCCATCCCCTTTTTTTTGGGCCAGTCTTATCGTAAGACGTTTGTGCTAGTGAATTGTGAAGATCTTTAGCGTGCGTTTAAAGGGCGTGTCCATGGCGCCGTGACAAATTTCAATGACTCACCATGGGGATAACAGTTAAGATTTATTTAGATCATCACCAAATTTGGTAGGCATAATCTAAAGGCCTTTGCAATGTTACATTGCAAAGATCTAGAGTTTTCGTAAAAGGGAGTGTCCATGGTGGTCGGACAAATTTCGAGAATTCGCCATGAAAAAGGGAGGTTGCTATAACTTGGACATACAATGTCCAATCTGCCCCAAACTTCACATGACTGATAAGACTCCTGATCTAAACAGATCTACCTTTGCATATTTAGTTATATACATAGCGCCACCTGCTGGCAACAAGAAGAGTGGCACATTGAAATGACTCTGCCATAATTCTCCATGCTTTACTCGCTTACATGCACCTCGCCCCACTGTTCACTGTTTTCCTCAGGCCACCGGGTGGCGGTAAGCCTGGCAAAAGGGCCGCACATCGCTGCCTGCAGCTTTAATTGTAATTACACTCCGAATTTTTTTAGTTCTCCTTAAACACATCATTCAGAGAGGAGAAACTGCTATGTATTGTTGAGAAATTTATCTAGTTTTAGTTAAAAAAATAGAGTAGAATGCCAAAATAAAAAAAATAAAAATAAAGGTAGTTCTGATAAGAGTATGACAGGTGTATTGGAGAATAGAGGTGGGGCTTCAGTTGTTCAATGTTAAATAATTTAACATTATTTTGTTTTAGGATTGATTCTTTTATTGATTTTTGTTTTTGTACTTTGTACGTTTCCATGTTTGATGACAATGGTAAGACAGGCCATAAAGGCCTCGATTGGAGTGGTATTGCAAAACCACATTACCTCATAATGATATTTTTTATTTAAAAAAAAACAACACGTTAACCTTTACCATAAACAAATGAGTAATTGTAAAAATATAAATCATTTGATATTGAAAAACCTTTAAAAAAAAGTGCTATTAGTAAACAAATAACATAAAAAGTGACAATGCAAATCATGTTTTGACAAAAATATGACTTTTTAATGAAAATATTTGATAATTATTGTGCAAATATGAATTTCCATTATTTTAAGCATCATTTAATAGAAAATATATTGCAATGTGTAATAAATAAAAATATAAAGTTTTTAATAAAAATATGAGATAAATTGGTAACATATACATTTTCTGATTAATACTAATAATTTCATGAAAAACTGTTAATAAATAACGTGATATGACAAATCAAGTTTTGTGAAAAATTTGACTATTTAGATTCATAAGCATCATCAACTAAAAACGTTAAAAGTACAAAACTTCAACGCAAAATGTGATGACAAACAGTGGTTTGAAAAAAAGGGTTTTTTTATTCAAAAATATTTAAATATTAAATTTCTTATTCATAATCATACTTTTATTAAAATACGTTAACCTTTATCATAAACAATTAATGTGAAAATATGAATGTTCAGATATATAAGATTAAGTTAATGTCAAAAACGTTCAAAATTGCAAGATGTAAATGAAAAATGTTACATGAAAAAAGATGGATTAAAAATTTATTTTTGATAAGAATATGATTATTGGGAAAAAAATTATTTTCCTATTAAAAACTGTTCAAATCTGCAATAATTAAACGAGAAAGGCGTCATGACAAATTATGGTTATCCTTTTTTCATAAAAAAAAAAAATATCAAAATTCATGAGCATTTTTCGTAATAAATTGATATTACATGAAATGTACATGAAAAGTTTTGACAAAAAAAGAATGTTTCATAAAAATTTATATTTAGAAATTAAAAATTAAAAATTATTAAGTATTGCAATAAGTGAACGAAAAACAAAAAACTGGCGAAAAAAAATTTTTGACATTTTTTTTCATACATAAAACAAATGATAAAAATTGCAATAAAAGCAATGGAAAATGTTTTGACTAACATATCCATTTATATTAAACAATTATCGTTATTGTGAAAATATACATTTTCAAATTAATGAATGTAATTTCATGAAAATCCATAAAAAAAGTAAAAGAAAAACGAACTAAATATTATTACTAATATATATTTTTTATATTAATATATGTTTAAAAAAATATATGTTTAAAAAAAGTGGGTTAGAAATAAAATTCAAAATCAAAATAATCAGAAACGAAACAACAGCAAAATATTTGGCAAATCCTTCCATGTGCTGTCAAAGATGAGTTTCCGTAAGTCTCAGGCTTCTAGGACGAAGACAACGTGGTTTTTCAAACCAGGTATATTTGCACCAACAGAATGCACTTGCACATTATAATTTTACATGTTTCTGATGAGATATGATAAAATAAAACATTTTCTGACCAAAATATGGCTTTAGTTGTCGCTTAAAGATAGCCAGGGACTCTGCTGCTTGTGCAGCTGCGTTTTGGATCATTTGCAGTGGATGAATAGCGTTCAGGGTAAGACCTGCCAGCAGAGAGTTGCACTAGTCGAGTCTTGAAATGACAAGAGACTGAACAAGCACTAGGGCAGCCTGTGTGGACAGAAATGGTCGAATCCTTCGGATGTTGTAGAGAAGAAATCGACAGGAACAAGCCACATTAGCAACATGTGGGATGAAGGACAGTTCATTGTCCATAGTTACCCCAAGGTTACTGGCAGTGGCTGAAGGGGAGAGCAGAGAGTCATGAAGTGTTATTCTAAGATCTTGACATGGAGATGAATCACCTAGGATGGCCAGCAGTTCTGTTTTGCTGGGGTTGAGTTTTAGTTGGTGAGAACTCATCCATGAAGATATGTCTGCACGGGGGAGATGTGGATCCCCTTCATGTTACCTGGTATGAGTGACCTTGCAGGTAGGAAGCAAACCATTCCCATGCGGTTCCGTGGATACCGAGGTTCTTGAGGGTTGGAAAAAGTGTCTTGTGGTTGACCGTATCAAATGCTCCTGAACGGTCCAGGAAGCTCTGAGTAACAATTGTCTCATGATGTCTTGGAGAAGATGAAATAACTGCCAACAATTTTTTTTTTGAGAAGTTTAAGAATTTAACACTATTTTGTTTTAGGATTGATTCTTTTATTGATTTTTGTTTTTGTACTTTGTATGTTGATGACGATGGTAAGACAGGCCATAAAGGCCTTTATTGGAGTGTTAATGATGAAAGATTTTGCATGTAGGGACGAATTGAAATGAAATCTGTTGTTTTTATTTTGTCTTTATCTTTTCATTTGCAGTTTATATCACCGATCCAGTTTCCAGGAATGCACATCCAATTTATTGATGTGTGATGCTAAATCATAATTGATTGAAAATGGCCATTGTTAGTGTTAAGCAGATGCCCTTATTCAGAGCGACGTACAAAAGTGCTTTGAGTCTCTAGTAATGAATAAATCTACACTGGTACGCAAGATTACAAACTTACCACTCACACATTTCTCACACTGGTTCACACACATTCCTTCGCCTGTTCAGTGTCTATAGAATAGAATATTTATGATGTTAGTCCATAATGTATACAGAGAGTCTTTATCTGGCCTCACACATCTCCAGCTAGTATGTCTTCTTATCTAAACAGGAAACAGCTTTTGGTCAGGCTTTCTTTCCAATGTATATATATATATATATATAGAAGCACTCTTCTTCGGTTTATTGCATGCAATAGACTAGTATATATATATATATCATATGGAAAACCTCTCCAAGAAATAAGTTTGAGTATAATAATTATCTAACAAAAGTGCAAATGTTCATCGTGAAAACTTTTAGGACAAACAAAGATTTTGAACAAATATGACTGTCTTTTATAAAAAACATTTTTATTAAAATATTACATTGTATATGCATAACCATAATTTTATAAAAAACAAAACAAAAAAAATGAGTTATTGTGAAAATATGGATTTTTATAGCATAATTGCATTATAAACTATTAAAAAGTGCAGTACGTAAACAAAAAACTTTCATATGGCAAACCATTGTGACAACTGTCACAGAACCATATTTTTATGCAAAACCATTGAAAAAAGTGCAATAAGTGAACGAAAAAGGTTTCATGATAACTATGTTTGGCAAAAATATGACTATTTTAATATGAATATGAAATAAATTTATAAAATATAAATTTTTGAATACAAAGTGAATGCAGAACAACAAAGTGACTATACAAATCAAGTTTTGACAAAAATATTACTCTTTTATTAAAATTGTGATACAAAAACATAGATTTTCTTATTCATAATCATAATTTAATGAAGTTTTTTTTAAAAAAGTGCAATATGTAAGCAAAAAATTTACATTAAGAAAAATATAACTATTTTCAATAGAAATATGAAATTCATTGGGACATTACATTTTCATATTCATCCAAATCATTTCATGAAAAACGGTTAAAAAGTTTACAAATTCAATGGAAAACCTGACATTAAAAATCAAGTTTTAACACGTTAACGTGAAAATATAAAAGGTCATATTTATTTTCATGAAATACCATGTTTTGACATAAATATTGCTTTTCTAATATAAATATGAAATTAATTGGTAAAATATTAATTTTCATATTAAAAGGAATAATTTCATGAAAAACGTCACAAATAAATGTGCTATTACAAATCAAGTTTTTACAAGTTATTGTGAAATTATGAATTTTCATATTCATAACCATCATCTAACTAAAAACTGTTGAAAGTGCAAATATTCGTTGCAAAAAGTTATATGACAAACAATTTAATTACACAAATTTTCCCAAAGAGTCACACTGTCCTCATAAATGTCCTGCACCACCCTAACATACTTCTCTGACACACCTGACTTCCTCATACAATACCACAACTCCTCTCTTGGCACCCTGTCGTACACTTTCTCTAAATCCACAAATACACAATGCAATTCCTTCTGTCCTTCTCTATACTTCTCCATCAACATCTTCAAAGCAAATAAGGCATCTGTGGTGCTCTTCCTTGGCATGAAACCATACTGTTGCTCACAGTTGGTCACCTCTTCTCTCAGCCTGGCTTCCACTACTCTTTCCCATAACTTCATGGTGTGACTGATCAACTTAATACCCCTGTAGTTACTGCAGGTCTGCACATCTCCTTTATGCTTAAAGATCAGTACCAGCACACTTCTTCTCCATTCCTCAGGCATCTTCTCACATTCCAAAATCCTGTTAAACAATCTGGTCAAAAACTTCACTGCCATCTCTCGTGAAACATCTCCACTCTTCTACCGGTATGTCATCTGGTCCAACCGACTTTCCACTCTTCATCCTCGTAATCGCTGCTCTCACTTCCTCCTTACTAATCCTATCTACATCCTGCTTCACCAACTCCAAATCATCCAACCTTCTCTCTCTCTGATTTTCCTCATTCATCAGCTGCTCAAAATACTCCCTCCACCTTCTCAACACACTCTCCTCACTAGTCAACACATTTTCCTCTCCATCCTTTACTGCTCTAACTTGCAGCACATCCTTCCCAGCTCGGTCCCTCAGCCTGGCCAATTGGTACAAATACTTTTCCTCCTTCCTTAGTGTCCAACCTCTCATACAGCTCCTCATATGCCTTTTCCTTGGCTTTTGCCACATCCGTTTTAACCTGCTGCCGCATCTCCTTGTACTCCTGCCTACTTTTCTCATCACTCGGTCTATCCCACTTCTGTTTTGCCAACCTTTCTCCTTATGCTCTCCTGCACTTCCTTATTCCACCACCACGTCTCCTTGTCTTCCTTTCTATTTCCAGATGTCACACCAAGTACTTTTCTAGCTGCCTCCCTCATCACTCCTGCAGTAGTAGCCCAATCATCCAACACCTCCTTAACACCACTGAGCCTCTCTCTGACCTCTTCCCTGAACCTCACACTACAGTCTTTCTCCTTCAGTTTCCACCATCTTATTCTTCTTTCAGTCCTCACTCTCCTCCTCTTCTTCTTCGCCTCCAAAACCATCCTACAGACCACCATCCTATGCTGTCTAGCTACACTGTCCCCTGCCAACACCTTACAGTTGCCAATCTCCTTCAGGTTGCATCTCCTGCATAGCACATAGTCCACCTGTGTGCACCTTCCTCCACTCTTATACGTCACAAAATCTACCACCATCTGCTCTTCCACATTCCTCTCCTTAAAACCATACCTACCCATCACCTCCTCGTCACCTCTGTTCCCTTCACCTACATGCCCATTAAATTCCGCCCCAATCACCAACCGTTCTTTCCTAGGTACAACATCTACCACTTCATCTAATTCACTCCAGGATCTTTCCTTCTCCTCCATCTCACAGCCAACTTGTGGAGCATAGGCACTGATGACATTTATCATCATCCCTTCAACTTCCACTTTCACGATCATCACCCTATCAGAAACTCTCTTCACCTCCACAACACTCTCACTGTACTCTTCCTTCAGAATCACCCCTACACCTGTCAGGGAGCTACCTGTCCCTTCTCCTGTGCAGGCCGCGCCCACTCGTAGCTCATCCCCAGCATACTAAGGACACACACCTGAACCTCGTTTATTTCATTCATCACCTAACCCATATAAGCCCCTCACCTACACACACACTCTGTCAGTTATTGTTTCATGGTTTTGCTGCCCGTCACACGCTTTCCGTTGGACTGTTCAGCACCGTGCTTCTTCCCCGAGCGCACCGGGATTCATACACCGACTGCCCTGTGTTTGTTCTCATGCACCGTGGACCGCGCTGCTTCTGCGCCCCACCGGATATTATACCCTTTTTTCAGCGAGTGTATCTGGATTTGCCTTGTGTTTCAAATAAACTTTCGTTTGCTTTCACTTCGGCTTTCGCCTCCAGTTTCCTCGCGTGACAGAATAACTGACCGACGAAGAACAGTAAGGAGCTGTTTTCCGGCTCTTACCTGTAGATGGATACCGGACCCAGCGGCTCCTCCGGGAGCAGCTCCGCTGACCCGGTTCGGGATCTCGTCGCCGCGCTGCAAGCCGCCTTTCCAACAGCCGCGGCTCGACCAACCCCCCCTGCGGTTACCGGCAGTCCCATGGCGCTCCCGGGGACGTTTTCGGGAGAAGCGTCGGAGTGCCGCGGCTTCCTGCTCCAGGTGAACCTCTACATAGAGATGCAACCGCAGCGGTTCCCATCCGAACGGTCCAAGGTAGCGTTCTTTATTTCTCTACTTTCCGGGAGAGCGCTAGCTTGGGCACAATCACTGTGGGACTCGGAGAGCCCAGTATTAAACGCCTACGCTTTGTTTACCACGCACTTCCTGGAAGTTTTCAGCACCGCCTCCGGGGTCCTAACCACCGCCGACCAGCTGCTCAGTTTGCGACAGGGGAGTGATGACATCACGGCTTACAGCCTGCGCTTCCGCACACTGGCGGCATCTAGTGGTTGGAACGAGTCAGCGCTTCTGAGCATATATCGAGTGGGACTCTCACCAGAAATTAAACAGGCAATGGCGATCTATGACGACAGGATGGGGCTGGAGGAGTTCATAGGAAAGTCCATCGGCCTTTCACAGCGGCTCGCGGCATGCCCACCGATACACCATCCCTCAGGGACCCATCCTGCAACCACCCCGGCTTCCGACACCGAACCGATGCAGCTGGGCTCACAAAGGCTGTCCAGGAGAGAGAGAAACAGCCGATTGGCCACCGGAAAGTGCCTGTACTGTGGTGACCCGGGTCATTCCATCGCCAGATGCACCAGACGTCCCGTTCGCACGGCGGTGAGTACTGTTGAGTTCCCTGCAGACATATCTCCTTTGTCTAAGCTCACCGTGATGCTTCTAACCCCAAGCCTATCTGTCTCCGTATGTGCTTTGGTGGACTCTGGATCAGCAGGTAACTTCATCTCCCAAGCCTGCCTCGACCGCCTTCGGCTCCCCCGAGAGAGGGGCTCCCAGGACTTAGCCGTCCAGACCATCCAGGGCCGCCCACTGGGAAGGGGCTGGGTGAAGTACTGTGCGCCAGTTGTCACCCTCCAGGTGGGGCTGTTCCATCGGGAGGACATCCGGTTCATGGTACTCGACGACTCTACAGTCAGTGTGATCTTGGGACGGCCCTGGTTACAACAACACACCCCACGGTGTTCCTGGGACCCGTGTGTCATTCTAGAGTGGAGTGCACACTGCCGGGAAAACTGCCTCTCCCAGCTACCCACACGGGTCCATAAGGTCGTGGTCGGTGCCACCAGGGTGGAAGAAGCCACCACAAAGACCGAGGCGGCGATTCCTGTGGAATACCAGGCATTCAAGGATGTGTTTTGTGCCAAAGCAGCCACTCGTCTTCCCCCTCACCGGCCTGGGGATTGCTGCATCGACCTGCTTCCTGGGGCTAAGCTGCCCAAGGACCGTGTCTATCCCCTATCCGCTCCTGAACATCGAGCTATGGAGGAGTACGTCCAACAGGCGCTCCAGCAGGGGTTCATCACCCAATCCACCTCACCGGCAGCCTCAAGCTTTTTCTTTGTGGGAAAGAAGGACGGGGGTCTTCGTCCATGCATCGACTACCGGCAGCTAAATGCCCAGATCGCTCCTCTCCCTTATCCCCTCCCTCTCGTACCGTCAGCTCTGGAGGATCTAAGGGAGGCTAGGGTATTCTCCAAACTCGACCTCCGGAGCGCATACAACCTAGTACGCATCAGAAGAGGAGACGAATGAAAGACCGCCTTCATTACACCCTCAGGGCACTACGAGTAACGGGTCATGCCGTACGGCCTCTCGATCGCTCCGGCAGTGTTCCAGGGGTTCATGAACGAGGTGCTCCGGCCCTTCCTCCAGAAGTGTGTCATGGTCTACATCGATGACATCCTGATCTACTCACGTAACCTGGAGGAGCACCATCATCACGTGCGTAACGTACTAGGGGCACTTCGTTCCCACCAGCTCTATCTGAACCTCTCCAAGTGCGAGTTCCACCTGGACGAGATACAGTTCCTGGGCTACGTGATTAGTGCACGGGAAATACAGATGGATGAAGGCAAGGTGAAGGCTGTAAGGAACTGGCCCGTTCCTGAGTCAATCAAAGAGCTCCAACGGTTCCTGGGCTTTGCTAACTTCTATCGTCGGTTCATCCAGGGTTACAGCCAGATCACGGCACCCCTCACGACCCTCCTCAGGGGTAAAGCACGGACCCTGAGATGGACCCCAGAGGCTCAGGAGGCTTTCGACGAGCTCCGCCAGCGTTTCTGCCTCGCCCCTGTGTTACGTCATCCAGATCCCCGGAGACCGTTTTGGTCGAAGTCGACGCCTCCTCCACCGGCGTAGGGGCGGCTCTCTCCCAGCTATCAGGCAACCGCCACAGCTCCATCCCTGCGCTTACTTCTCACATAAGCTCTCAGCGGCTGAACAGAACTACGACATCGGCAACCGTGAGCTGTTGGCAATAAAGATGGCTCTGGACGAATGGAGGCACTGGCTGGAGGGCGCCGAGCACCCATTCACTGTTATCACAGACCACAAGAACCTCCAGTACCTACGGGAGGCCCGGAGGCTCAACCCCAGGCAGGCCCGCTGGGCCCTCTTCTTCACTCGGTTCCGGTTCCACGTCACCTACCGAGCCGGGGCGCTTAATGGTAAGGCCGACGCCCTCTCCCGGGTGTTCGGGCCCGAGGAACCCAGCGATCCGGACCCCATCCTTCCTCCCACACTCGTCGTGGGGCCCATCGTCTGGGACGTGGACAGTGAGATCCGCTCAGCTTCTCTCCAGGAACCGGCCCCCGAGGGGTGTCCTGAGGGACGTGTCTTTGTCCCCACCTCCTGCCGACGAGGGCTCATGCAGTCGGTACACGAGGGGCCCGGCACGGGTCACCCAGGGGAGAGGAGGACAGTTCAGCTCGTCCAGACGCGTTACTGGTGGCCGGGGATGGCAAAGGAAATCACCCGGTTCGTCCAGGGGTGTGCCACCTGCGCCATGTCAAAAGTGCCACGGCACCTACCCGTAGGCAAGCTGGTGCCACTCCCCGTCCCGCAGCGCCCCTGGTCCCACCTGGGGATCGACTTCGTGACCGACCTGCCACGGTCAGGGGGACACACGTGCGTCCTGGTAGCGGTGGACCGCTTCTCCAAAGCCTCAAAGCCTGCCGTTTTGTTCCCCTCAAGGGCCTGCCCACCGCCCTCGAAACAGCCGAGGCCCTGTTCACCCACGTTTTCAGGAATTTTGGTCTCCCGGAGGAGATAGTCTCAGATCGTGGGCCCCAGGTCACGTCTCGGGTGTGGAAGGCCTTCTTCCAGCTCCTGGGGGTTTCGGTGAACCTAACGTCTGGTTACCAACCGCAGTCGAACGGCCAGGCGGAGCGGAAGATCCAGGAGCTGAGCAGGTACCTGAGGACTTACTGCAGCCAGGACCAGGAGGACTGGGCTCGTTTCCTGCCCTGGGCCGAATACACCCAGAACTCGCTCCGGCAGGATTCCACAGGTCTCACCCCTTTCCAGTGCGTGCTGGGGTTCCAGCCACCCCTGTTCCCGTGGTCGGACGAGCCCAGCGATGTACCCTCGGTGGCCGCCTGGTTCCGGGAGAGTAACCGGGTCTGGGAGTCGGCACACACCCAGCTGCGTCGGGCCCTTCACAATACTCGCAGGCACGCTGACGCCAGGCGTCTGGAGGCTCCTCGTTTCCGCCCCGGGGATCTGGTATGTTTGTCAACACGGGACCTGAGGCTGAAGCTGCCGTGCCGTAAGCTGAGCCCCCGGTACATCGGGCCCTTCAGGGTTTCCAGGCAGATCGGCGACGTATCCTACCGGCTGGAGCTGCCACCCGGGTACCGCATTCATCCCACCTTCCATGTGTCCCTGCTGAAACTGTGTGTCTCGCCTTCCTCTCGTCCTCCAGGTGACCCCGCGACGTCCGTCCAGCCGGAGGTCGTGGCGCAGCCGGACGTGTATGCTGTGCGGGAAGTCTTGGATTCCAGGCGGCGCAGGGGTCACCTCGAGTAACTCGTGGATTGGGAGGGTTACGGCCCGGAGGAGCGGTCTTGGGTGGCCCGACGGGACGTGCTGGACCCAGCGTTGCTGGCGGAGTTCCACGCGGCTCACCCGCGCCGCCCGGCGCCCCGGGCTAGGGGTCGCCCTCGCCGCAGAGTCCGGGCTGCCGGTGCCACCCCTGGGGGAGGGGGTGGTGTCAGGGAGCTACCTGTCCCTTCTTCTGTGCAGGCCGCGCCCACTTGTAGCTCATCCCCAGCATACTAAGGACACACACCTGAACCTCGTTTATTTCATTCATCACCTAACCCATATAAGCCCCTCACCTACACACACACTCTGTCAGTTATTGTTTCATGGTTTTGCTGCCCGTCACACGCTTTCCGTTGGACTGTTCAGCACCGTGCTTCTTCCCCGAGCGCACCGGGATTCATACACCGACTGCCCTGTGTTTGTTCTCATGCACCGTGGACCGCGCTGCTTCTGCGCCCCACCGGATATTATACCCTTTTTTCAGCGAGTGTATCTGGATTTGCCTTGTGTTTCAAATAAACTTTCGTTTGCTTTCACTTCGGCTTTCGCCTCCAGTTTACTCGCGTGACAACACCATTTCTCTTTCCATCCACACCATGATAAAACAGTTTAAATCCACCTCCAATTTTTCTGGCCTAATTCCCTTTCCCCTTGGTCTCCTGAACACACAGCATATCTACCTTTCTCCTCTTCATCATGTCAGCTCTCTCCCTTTACCCGTCATAGTACCAACATTTAAAGTACCAACCCTAACCTCCACTCTCCTAAACTGCTCCTTTCCCTGCCGTCTCTGTAGACGTCTTCCTCCTCTCCTTTTCCTCGTTCGGCCAACAGTAGCCCAATTTCCACCGGTACCCTGTCGGCTAACGATACCTGTGGCGGTCGTTGTTAAACCATGCCTCGACCGATCCAGTATGAAATTCTTATTTGTGATCCGCATATTTGATTTGGCACATGTTTTACGCTGGATGCCCTTCCTAACGCATTTACCTGGGCTTGGGACCGGCACTAAGAATGCACTGGCTTGTGCCTCCCTAATGGCTGGGTTATAAGCGTTTCAAGAATGAACGTAATAAATTGATATTACATGAAAAAAAATAAACCTAACATGTTTTGACAAAAAAAAAGACAATGTTTTATAAAAATGTATATTTGGAAGAATAATTTAATTGAAAATCATTAAATATTGCAATAAGTGAACAAAAAACAAAAAGCTGACGAAAAAATATTTTTTTTCATCCATAATACAAACGATAAAAATTGCAATAACAGCAGTGGAAACATGTTTTGACTAACATATCCGTTTATATTAAAAGATTATAGTTATTATGAAAATATAAATTTTTAAATTAATAAATGTAATTTCATGAAAATTCATAAAAAAAAAATACATGAAAGAAAAACAAACAAAATATTAAAATTTTCATATAAATATTTGTTTGTGCAAAAATAATGGGTTAGAAAGACATTATTAATCAAAAACAAAACAACAGCAAATATTTGGCAAATCCTTCTATGTGCTGTCAAGAATGAGTTTCTTATCCACTGAAAACGCGATTCTGCAAGTCTCAGGCTTCTAGGATGAAGACAAAGCGGTTTTTCGAACCAAGCGAATTTGCACAAACAGCATGCATATGCACATAATACTTTTAAATGTTTCTGGAAAGATATGATATAACAACACATTCTCACTCCCAACTCGTCACTTAGCGTCGTTTTTCAACATGCAGGGATTCCCATAGACTTCTGTAGATCTCTAGACCGGAACCTGCGGCGTTGAATTTTGACGTGTTGGGGAATCAGACTGCAGTCCGTTTTGTGTTATTAACGGGATTGTGACTACTATAAATAAGAATAAAAAGAAAAATAGCTTGCTATAAATTAATTATGGCAGGGCTACTCAATCCAGGTCATGTTTTTTTCCCACATTTTCTATCTCTAAAACTGCCTCTTTCTCACCAACTACCCGCATGTCCTTCTTCACCACGTTTATTTATTAATTATTATTTTTTATTAGGACTTTTCTTATTTATTTATTTATTTATTAATAAATTCATCAGTGGTGCTGACGTCATTGTATGAGGATCCCATGCTCTATTGCGATTTTCCACTCGGTAAATAGATTAGATTAGATTAGATTCAACTTTATTGTCATTACACATGTACAAGTACAAGGCAACGAAATGCAGTTTGGGTCTAACCAGAGTGCAATAACAGCAAGTGCAGGATATATAGTTAACATGAATTTACAAAGTAAAATAGAATAAAGACTATAAACAGTAATTTAAAGATGAATATGTTATATATGTAAAACACAATATACAGAGTAGTGTGTGTGTATATATATATATATATATGTATTATGAACATGCTATACAGAAAAGTAGAGCAGTTCATTAATATAATTGGGAAAAATCCCTACAATTTACAGAACAAAAACTGTTCAATCAGGTGAAGAAGTTGTGTTTAGAAGCTATAGAAGTAAAAGAAAGCAGTTTCGTGATGCAGTAAATCACAGCAGACATTATAAAATATAACTTGCTGCACCAAATGTGTAGTAGCAGGCTAAGATAGATAGTTACATTCAAGTTTGTTTATTTGTTTTTCCACATTTAATCATGCAAGGAAATAGAGGAGATTGTATGATCTTTGGAAATTGTGTGTTTTAAGTTACCAAAATGACAGTAGCACTTTAATACTTTAGCCATTTATAAATGTTCAGATGAGGAACAGTGTTGCCAGATTGGTGTGTTTTCCAGTAATTGTTCAAAATCTACACAAAATATTCTAGTAAATACACAAATCTTACCAATAACAATACAAATTAATTTTGACAATTAATTAATAAAAAAAAACAACAATACTGTGGAGCATCTGGGTTAGGGTTAGGGTGTTCAAGGGTCACCAACATGATGCCAGGTAGTCTGCAGGGTCCACATGAGTAGCCCGCTTTTCTAAAGATAACTGTTACCTACTTTGGTAAATCATTGTTGATAATTATTATAAGAAATCATTAACATGATCAGTGTCTTCACATAGATGAATATCATGAATTAATAATAATAAAATATAATAAAAGGTAAATTGAGCAAATTTGTTATTTCAGATCAAACTGAAACTGTGTGTATCAAACTGGTAGCCCCTCACATTAATCGGTAACCAAGAAGCAGCGCTCGGTTTCGAAAAGGTTGGTGACCCCTGGTGTAGGTCATCTAGGGTTAGGGTGTAGGTCATCTGCCAACACTGATGAGGAAAAAATTTGTACAAATGTAAGGTGTTCAATTCTGAATTCTAAATCTTTTTTTTTTTCCCTCTCATCAGGTCCTTCAGATTTGCCAGCTTCGAACATTCCTCTTTTATTTTAATCCCCTCACCACACACACACACACACACACACACACAATTATAAAAGGCACTTTTAAGAGCCACGTCTGTCTTGTTAATCTGCTCTCTCTCTCTCTCTTTTGCTCTCTCACTCTCTCTCTCTCGCTCTTTCCCTCTCTCTCTCTCTCTCCCTCCCTTTCTCTCTGTCTCTCTCTCTCTCTCACTGTTTACATCATATCTTTCTATCTTTCTGTATATTTCTGTGTATATTTCTTGTCAAATTATGACTAGGCCAAAAATCAGGCCCTGTCCATCTTGCCAGACTCCCAATCGAGCAAGCAGGAAAACTTGTCATGTCTGCTCTGAAATTCTCTCCACTAAACAAAAAATAAAAGACAAAGTGGTGTCAATGGATAGGCAGTGGGGACAGTCTGTCGTGAAAAGCAGAAATGCTGGCCGTATAATTGATTCTGCCCGTATTGCGGTAAGTAAAAATGCTAGTTTTTCACTTTTATTTAAAGTGCCCATGTTTGTCATATAGTAATATTATAGTCTAGTACCAGTATGAGGTGGCCTTTATAAACCTATTTAACTTAGTCTTCTTTATATAGAATAAAACTTATCTTTATGTTTAAGTTGTGTTAAAGTGAAACAATAAGTTGTGTTCTCTGTCAAAAAAGGAATCAGTCATGTTGGCAATAGTAAAAAATTTTCTCAAGTCAAATGTTCTCTTTTCTCAAATATGAAACTTTATGAAACTGATTAAGGCTCATTTTCTTGCATTGCACTCCACTGAATGACCTTGAAATAAAATTGTTTTATACAGAATGAATGCACTTAATAATGCAGTGGGTTTAACTAATGTGTATGTGTAATGCTTAACTGCTTTTGTTCATTTCAGGTGCGGAAAATTGAGGCAGTGGGTTACAAGCCTATTTAATTTTAACAAGATAAAAATATTTCAAATAGGTGGGTTGCAGACATAATCACCCATCTGCTCAGCAGTCGGAAAACCTCACGGTGTAGCAGTCAGAGAGCCCCATGGTGGAGCAGTCGGAGAGCCTCACCGTGGAGCCACCGGAGAGCCTCACCGTGGAGCCGCCGGAGAGCCTCACCGTGGAGCAGCCGGAAAATCCTTACAAAGAAGTCCGAGGCTCTATATACACTCAACCTTGTTTCTCTCTCTTCCCCATGTTCTCCAAATTCTCTTTCTCCTAGCTCCTCTACAACTTCATCAGCTTCGCACTCTTCTTCTCCTCCACCTTCACTGCCATGTTCTAGGTCTTTGCAACAGAGGAGGAAAAGGACAAAAACATTAACCTTAAAAACCACTGTCTCTCCTCCATCTTTTATCACCACAGATCTCTTCCTTCCACAGTCTTGTTCTCCAACTGCTCCATCTTCACCTCCTAGTCCTTGAGTCAGGAGGGGCCATATGTGAAGAAGGGAAGAAAAGGTACGTTTTTTTGGCAGTGGCGTACTTTAATCCAAACTATTATTACATTTGCTCTCAGACAAAGCTGACTTCATGCAAATTAGATTTATTCGGGTCATCAGGTTATTGGTAGCCAATAAACAGTATTTTGTTCTTTTTAGTTATTCAGCTGTGTTTAACATGTCCAATATCCAAGGGCTATGGTTAATGTCAATTACTGACTTAAGCTAAAAGGGCTTTGGAAAACCCAGCCCAGTATGTTTTGCTTGATTGACAAAAAGCAGGGGCAAAGTCATTTGGACACAAATGAACAGGACCACAGATCACCTCACAAGAGAAATGATAACTATTAACTTGAGGTTCAACTGCACACTTGACATTCATTGCTTAATAAATTTTCCTTGTGTTTTGATCATTAAGGTTGCCGAAAATGTAGTAGGCAGATCTTCCTATTTAATAAAATAACCGTGAATAGAACAAATAAGGTAAAATATATTTTATTAGGTGGCTTGTTTGTCTTAGTGACTGATTCTGGCTTTCAAAGATAATAAAACTATGTTATATGTCCAATATATCCAGTGCCCTATCCAGTGACTGCTTAAACAGCTTCAATAATTATTACTTTGTGTGTGTGTGTGTGTGTGTGTGTGTGTGTGTGTGTGTGTGTCAGAATCAGAATCAGAATCAGGTTTACTTGGCCAATAAACCTGGTGTGTGTGTGTGTGTGTGTGTGTGTGTGTGTGTGTGTGTGTGTGTGTGTGTGTGTGTGTGTGTAGGGTAAAGCCGAATTGAAAGTCCACTGGTTGCCTTGCACTTGTCTTGCCTTGAAGTTGATCATGGCAGGAATAAAAGCTTCAATAAAAGCTTCTTGACTTGACTTCTAATCATTCTCTGAGGTAGATAGAAAACTGATGCAAGTTTTTGCTAGGACATGGGCGATGGTCAGTAGTCTGTACTAACACTCGAAGACTGAGACTGAAAATTCTTAAAATATTATTCAATTATTTTGGATACAAATGGGAGAATGATCTACCTCCTGGTGTGGATTAATTTATGTAGTTATTAGCAAGAGCCCGTCATTTTGTAAATGAAGTGGACACAATGGATTATACACAATAAGCTGAAACGTATTTATTGAGCAGGTCATTGACCTTCAACATTTACCTAGTTATGCGGTAGTAGTAGTAGTGAGTCATGCATGTATGAAATTATTTTTTAGCATTTGAAACACTAAACTTGTCATAATTTAGCAATATTTGTAGAATGGAGAATGCAGTTCTACATGATTTAGAAAAGACCGATTGCAGTCAAACGAGACCTGTGTTCTAAACTGTACTAAATGATTTAATAATACATACATCAAGACTCCAATTAATAAACTTGCATCTTATTATTTAGGTTTGGACCAATAATTGCTTCCAGTAGTGTCTTGCAATGAAGACCAGAACATTGACGGTAGTGGTGCTAAAATGGATGAGGTAGATTAGAGCATTGAGAAAGAGAAGAGCAGTATTAAATATGAAAAACAGGAGAACAATTATGAATAGAAGTGGGAGCAAGATGCAGTCACTATCCTTATCCCTGTGTCTGTACAACTTATAGATCTGCATGGAATGCAATATGAAAACATGCTGAAATCTACACTTCTACATGTATTTAGTATTCTGCAAATCATAGCCCTTTTTCAGCTAACTCAAGAGTGTTTTTTCAAACAGTTAAATAGACAGGGTTAATGCCACTTCAACAAAAAATATATAAAAAAATATAATTGAACTTGATCTTGATAATCTTGATTTTTGTTCTGTGTTCCAATAACATGTGCACTTATGATACTTTGCAGTGGCAAAACTTGGGATGACACCTGGGAGCCTGCCAGCGAGTTCCAGCATTTTTTGCCCGAGTCTCCAAATACCAACCAGTTTTCAGAATGTCAATTTCGAGGGTTTTGTAGTCGTTGTTCTTGTTGTTTTTTTGTTATTGCTGTAATTCATTAAAGTTATGTACAGTGCATACACTCTTTTCGTATTTTATTTAGTTGTCATTTTAAACACCTTTTGCATGTTTTCGGAACTGCGTAACAGCCAGGTGGTGAGGATGAGGACATTGAGAGGACATGCTACAAACATGCTGTTTTAATGGTTTTTTCCAAAGACATGTTTTTATTGATTTTTGCAGAGCAGTTTTATTAAGGGTAAGTTTACATTAACTGTCTCTTATGCCATGCATGAATAAATAAAATATAAATAATGGTACATATTTTCTATTTACATATTTCTTTTAATTTAG